>CM051662.1:7961632-7964132 GCA_028020825.1 Podargus strigoides | reverse complement strand
CAGGGAGAGAGGCAGGGAGAGAGGCAGGGAGAGAGGCAGGGAGAGAGGCAGGGAGAGGCAGGGAGAGACAGAGAGAGACAGAGACACCGACAGAGAGGGAGACCGACAGAGAGGGAGACCGACAGAGAGGGAGACCGACAGAGAGGGAGACCGACAGAGAGGGAGACCGACAGAGAGGGAGACCGACAGAGAGGGAGACCGACAGAGAGGGAGACCGACAGAGAGGGAGACCGACAGAGAGAGAGAGAGAGACCATTAGAGAGAGACAGGGACAGAGAGAGAGATGGACAGAGAGAGACAGAGAGAGAGGCAGAGAGAGAGACAGAGAGAGAGGCAGGGAAAGGCAGAGAGAGACAGAGAGAGACAGAGAGACACAGCGACACAGAGACAATGAGAGACAGAGAGAGACAGAGACAGAGAGAGAGAGAGAGAGAGAGAGAGAGAGAGAGACAGAGACAGAGACAGAGAGAGAGAGAGAGCGTGAGAGAGAGACCGAGAGAGACAGAGAGAGAGAGAGAGAGAGAGAGAGACCGAGAGAGACAGAGAGATAGACAGGGAGCGAGAGAGAAAGAGACAGAGTCAGACAGAGAGAGAGACAGAGAGAGAGACAGGGAGAGAGAGACCGAGAGAGAGAGACCGAGAGAGAGAGACCGAGAGAGAGAGACCGAGAGAGAGAGACCGAGAGAGAGAGACCGAGAGAGAGAGACCGAGAGAGAGAGACCGAGAGAGACAGAGAGAGACAGCGACACAGAGACAATGAGAGACACAGAGAGAGAGAGACAGAGAGAGAGAGAGACGGAGAGAGCGAGAGAGACCATCAAAGGGAGACAGGGACAGAGAGAGAGAGAGAGACAGAGAGAGAGACAGAGAGAGAGAGAGACCGACAGAGAGAGAGAGAGAGAGAGACCGACAGAGAGAGGGACAGAGAGAGAGAGAGAGAGAGAGAGAGAGATTGATAGAGAGAGAGAGACCGACAGAGCGAGAGAGACCGACAGGCGAGAGAGGCAGAGCGAGAGAGACAGAGCGAGAGGGAGAGACAGAGCGAGAGAGAGAGAGAGAGAGAGAGACAGAGAGAGAGAGAGACCGAGAGAGACCGCGAGAGACCGCGAGAGACCGCGAGAGAGAGACAGAGAGAGAGAAAGAGACAGAGACAGACAGAGAGAGAGACAGAGAGAGAGGCAGAGAGAGAGGCAGAGAGAGAGGCAAGGAGAGGCAGGGTGAGACAGAGAGAGACAGAGAGAGACAGCGACACAGAGAGAATGAGAGAGAGACAGAGAGAGAGAGAGACAGAGAGAGAGAGAGACGGAGAGAGAGAGAGAGAGGGAAAGAGACAGAGAGGGAGACACAGAGGGAGAGAGAGAGAGAGAGAGTGAGACACAGACAGAGGGAGAGACAGAGAGAGACTGACAGAGAGAGACCGACAGAGAGGGAGACCGACAGAGAGGGAGACCGACAGAGAGGGAGACCGACAGAGAGAGAGACCGACAGAGAGAGAGACCGACAGAGAGAGAGACCGACAGAGAGAGAGACCGACAGAGAGAGAGACCGACAGAGAGAGAGACCGACAGAGAGAGAGACCGACAGAGAGAGAGACCGACAGAGAGAGAGACCGACAGAGAGAGAGACCGACAGAGAGAGAGACCGACAGAGAGAGAGACCGACAGAGAGAGAGACCGACAGAGAGAGAGGCCATTAGAGAGAGACAGACAGAGAGAGGGACAGAGAGACAGAGGGACAGACAGACAGAGAGAGGGACAGAGAGAGAGAGGGACAGAGAGAGAGAGGGACAGAGAGAGAGAGGGACAGAGAGAGAGAGGGACAGAGAGAGAGAGGGACAGAGAGAGACAGATAGAGAGGCAGGGAGAGGCAGGGAGAGAGAGACAGAGAGAAACAGCGACAGAGAGAGAGAGAGAGACCATCAAAGAGAGACAGGGACAGAGAGAGAGACGGACAGGGAGAGAGAGAGAGAGAGAGAGACCGAGAGAGAGAGAGACAGAGAGGGAGAGAGACAGAGAGGGAGAGAGACAGAGAGGGAGAGAGACAGAGAGGGAGAGAGACAGAGAGGGAGAGAGACAGAGAGAGTGAGACAGAGGGAGAGACAGAGAGAGAGACAGAGACCGACAGAGAGAGACCGACAGAGAGAGACCGACAGAGAGGGAGACCGACAGAGAGGGAGACCGACAGAGAGGGAGACCGACAGAGAGGGAGACCGACAGAGAGGGAGACCGACAGAGAGGGAGACGGACAGAGAGGGAGACGGACAGAGAGGGAGACGGACAGAGAGGGAGACGGACAGAGAGGGAGACGGACAGAGAGGGAGACGGACACCGACAGAGAGAGACACCGACACAGAGAGAGAGAGAGACCATCAAAGAGAGACAGGGACAGAGAGAGGGACAGGGAGAGAGAGACCGAGAGAGAGAGACCGAGAGAGACCAGAGAGAGAGAGACAGAGAGGGAGAGGGACAGAGAGAGAGAGAGACGTAGAGAGAGAGAGAGA
>CM051662.1:7946209-7953632 GCA_028020825.1 Podargus strigoides | reverse complement strand
GGGAGAGAGAGAGGGGGGGAGAGAGAGGGGGGGAGAGAGAGGGGGGAGAGAGAGGGGGAGAGAGAGAGGGGGAGGAGAGAGAGGGGGAGGGAGAGAGGGGGAGGGAGAGAGGGGGAGGGAGAGAGGGGGAGGGAGAGAGGGGGAGGGAGAGAGGGGGAGGGAGAGAGGGGGAGGAGAGGGGGAGGGGAGAGAGGGGGGGGAGAGAGGGGGGGGGAGAGAGGGGGGGGGAGAGAGGGGAGGGGGGGAGAGAGGGGAGAGGGGGAGAGAGGGGGAGAGAGGGGGAGAGAGGGGGAGAGAGGGGGAGAGAGGGGGAGAGAGGGGGAGAGAGGGGGAGAGAGGGGGAGAGAGGGGGAGAGAGGGGGAGAGAGGGGGAGAGAGGGGGGGAGAGAGGGGGAGAGAGGGGGAGAGAGGGGGAGAGAGGGGGGGGAGAGAGGGGGAGAGAGGGGGAGAGAGGGGGAGAGAGGGGGAGAGAGGGGGAGAGAGGGGGAGAGAGGGGGAGAGAGGGGAGAGAGGGGGAGAGAGGGGAGAGAGGGGGAGAGAGGGGGAGAGAGGGGGAGAGAGGGGGAGAGAGGGGGAGAGAGGGGGAGAGAGGGGGAGAGAGGGGGAGAGAGGGGGAGAGAGGGGGGAGAGAGGGGGAGAGAGGGGGAGAGAGGGGGAGAGAGGGGGAGAGAGGGGGAGAGAGGGGGAGAGAGGGGGAGAGAGGGGGAGAGAGGGGGAGAGAGGGGGAGAGGGGGGAGAGAGGGGGAGAGAGGGGGAGAGAGGGGGAGAGAGGGGGAGAGAGGGGGAGAGAGGGGGAGAGAGGGGGAGAGAGGGGGAGAGAGGGGGAGAGAGGGGGAGAGAGGGGGAGAGAGGGGAGAGAGGGGGAGAGAGGGGAGAGAGGGGGAGAGAGGGGGAGAGAGGGGGGAGAGAGGGGGAGAGAGGGGGAGAGAGGGGGAGAGAGGGGGAGAGAGGGGGAGAGAGGGGGAGAGAGGGGGAGAGAGGGGGAGAGAGGGGGAGAGAGGGGGAGAGAGGGGGAGAGAGGGGGAGAGAGGGGGAGAGAGGGGGAGAGAGGGGGAGAGAGGGGGAGAGAGGGGGAGAGAGGGGGAGAGAGGGGGAGAGAGGGGGAGAGAGGGGAGAGAGGGGGAGAGAGGGGGAGAGAGGGGGAGAGAGGGGGAGAGAGGGGGAGAGAGGGGGAGAGAGGGGAGAGAGGGGGAGAGAGGGGGAGAGAGGGGGAGAGAGGGGGAGAGAGGGGGAGAGAGGGGGAGAGAGGGGGAGAGAGGGGGAGAGAGGGGGAGAGAGGGGGAGAGAGGGGGAGAGAGGGGGAGAGAGGGGGAGAGAGGGGGGGAGAGAGGGGGAGAGAGGGGGAGAGAGGGGGAGAGAGGGGAGAGAGGGGGAGAGAGGGGGAGAGAGGGGGAGAGAGGGGGAGAGAGGGGGAGAGAGGGGGAGAGAGGGGGAGAGAGGGGGAGAGAGGGGAGAGAGGGGGAGAGAGGGGGAGAGAGGGGGAGAGAGGGGGAGAGAGGGGGAGAGAGGGGAGAGAGGGGGAGAGAGGGGGAGAGAGGGGGAGAGAGGGGGAGAGGGGGAGAGAGGGGGAGAGAGGGGGAGAGAGGGGGAGAGAGGGGGAGAGAGGGGGAGAGAGGGGGAGAGAGGGGGAGAGAGGGGGGAGAGAGGGGGAGAGAGGGGGAGAGAGGGGGAGAGAGGGGGAGAGAGGGGGAGAGAGGGGGAGAGAGGGGGAGAGAGGGGAGAGAGGGGGAGAGAGGGGGAGAGAGGGGGAGAGAGGGGGAGAGAGGGGGAGAGAGGGGGAGAGAGGGGGAGAGAGGGGGAGAGAGGGGGGAGAGAGGGGGAGAGAGGGGGGAGAGAGGGGGAGAGAGGGGGAGAGAGGGGGAGAGAGGGGGAGAGAGGGGGAGAGAGGGGGAGAGAGGGGGAGAGAGGGGGAGAGAGGGGGAGAGAGGGGGAGAGAGGGGGAGAGAGAGGGGGAGAGAGGGGGAGAGAGAGGGGGAGAGAGGGGGAGAGAGGGGGAGAGAGGGGGAGAGAGGGGAGAGAGGGGGAGAGAGGGGGAGAGAGGGGGAGAGAGGGGGAGAGAGGGGGAGAGAGGGGGAGAGAGGGGGAGAGAGGGGGAGAGAGGGGGAGAGGGGGAGAGAGGGGGAGAGAGGGGAGAGAGGGGGAGAGAGGGGGAGAGAGGGGGAGAGAGGGGGAGAGAGGGGGAGAGAGGGGGAGAGAGGGGGAGAGAGGGGGAGAGAGGGGGAGAGAGGGGGAGAGAGGGGGAGAGAGGGGGAGAGAGGGGGAGAGAGGGGGAGAGAGGGGGAGAGAGGGGGAGAGAGGGGGAGAGAGGGGGAGACAGGGGGAGACAGGGGGAGACAGGGGGAGACAGGGGGAGACAGGGGGAGACAGGGGGAGACAGGGGGAGACAGGGGGAGACAGGGGAGACAGGGGGAGACAGGGGGAGACAGGGGAGACAGGGGGAGACAGGGGAGACAGGGGGAGACAGGGGAGACAGGGGAGACAGGGGGAGACAGGGGAGAGCGACGAGGGGAGACGAGCCGAGGGGAGAGCGAGTCCGAGGGGGAGAGCGAGTCCGAGGGGGAGAGCGAGTCCGAGGGGGAGAGCGAGTCCGAGGGGAGAGCGAGTCCGAGGGGGAGAGCGAGTCCGAGGGGGAGAGCGAGTCCGAGGGGAGAGCGAGTCCGAGGGGGAGAGCGAGTCCGAGGGGGAGAGCGAGTCCGAGGGGGAGAGCGAGTCCGAGGGGGAGAGCGAGTCCGAGGGGGAGAGCGAGTCCGAGGGGGAGAGCGAGTCCGAGGGGGAGAGCGAGTCCGAGGGGGAGAGCGAGTCCGAGGGGGAGAGCGAGACAGGGAGCGAGAGTCCGAGGGAGGGAGCGAGAGAGGGACGGAGCGAGAGAGGGACGGAGCGAGAGAGGGACGGAGCGAGAGAGGGACGGAGCGAGAGAGGGACGGAGCGAGAGAGGGACGGAGCGAGAGAGGGACGGAGCGCGAGAGAGGGACGGAGCGAGAGAGGGACGGAGCGAGAGAGGGACGGAGCGAGAGAGGGACGGAGCGAGAGAGGGACGGAGCGAGAGAGGGACGGAGCGAGAGAGGGACGGAGCGAGAGAGGGACGGAGCGAGAGAGGGACGGAGCGAGAGGGACGGAGCGAGAGGGACGGAGGGAGCCCGAGGGAGGGAGACAGAGGCAGACAGAGCGAGCGAGGGCAGACAGAGCGAGCGAGGGCAGACAGAGCGAGCGAGGGCAGACAGAGCGAGCGAGGGCAGACAGAGCGAGCGAGGGCAGACAGAGCGAGCGAGAGAGAGTCCGAGAGAGAGAGAGAGAGAGAGAGAGAGAGAGAGAGAGTCCGAGAGAGAGAGAGAGAGAGAGAGAGTCCGAGAGAGAGAGAGTCCGAGAGAGAGAGACTCCAAGAGACAGAGCGAGACAGAGCGAGAGCCCGAGAGAGAGAGCCCGACAGCGAGCGAGAGACCGACAGCGAGCGAGAGACCGACAGCGAGCGAGCGACAGCGAGCGAGCGACAGCGAGAGAGAGACAGCGAGAGAGAGACAGCGAGAGAGAGACAGCGAGAGAGACGGACAGAGAGAGAGAGAGAGACAGCGCCCGACAGAGAGACAGCGCCCGACAGAGAGACAGCGCCCGACAGAGAGACAGCGCCCGACAGAGAGACAGCGCCCGACAGAGAGACAGCGCCCGACAGAGAGACAGCGCCCGACAGAGAGACAGCGCCCGACAGAGAGACAGCGCCCGACAGAGAGACAGCGCCCGACAGAGAGAGACAAAGTCAGAGGGACCGAGAGAGGGACCGAGAGAGGGACCGAGAGAGGGACCGAGAGAGGGACCGAGAGAGGGACCGAGAGAGGGACCGAGAGAGGGACCGAGAGAGGGACCGAGAGAGGGACCGAGAGAGGGACCGAGAGAGGGACCGAGAGAGGGACCGAGAGAGGGACCGAGAGAGGGACCGAGAGAGGGACCGAGAGAGGGACCGAGAGAGGGACCGAGAGAGGGACCGAGAGAGGGACCGAGAGAGGGACCGAGAGAGGGACCGAGAGAGAGACAGAGAGAGAGACAGAGAGAGAGACAGAGACAGAGAGAGAGACAGAGACAGAGACAGAGACAGAGAGAGAGACAGAGACAGAGAGAGAGACAGAGACAGAGAGAGAGACAGAGACAGAGAGAGAGACAGAGACAGAGAGAGAGACAGAGACAGAGAGAGAGACAGAGACAGAGAGAGAGACAGAGACAGAGAGAGAGACAGAGACAGAGAGAGAGACAGAGACAGAGAGAGAGACAGAGACAGAGAGAGAGACAGAGACAGAGAGAGAGACAGAGACAGAGAGAGAGACAGAGACAGAGAGAGAGACAGAGACAGAGAGAGAGACAGACACAGAGAGAGACAGACAGACACAGAGAGAGACAGACAGACACAGAGAGAGACAGACAGACACAGAGAGAGACAGACAGAGCGCGACAGCGAGCGAGAGCGAGCGAGCGCGAGCGACAGACAGCGACCGAGAGCGACAGACAGCGACAGAGCGCGCGAGAGAGAGACAGAGCGCGCGAGAGAGAGACAGAGCGCGCGAGAGAGAGACAGAGCGCGCGAGAGAGAGACAGAGCGCGCGAGAGAGAGACAGAGCGCGCGAGAGAGAGACAGAGCGCGCGAGAGAGAGACAGAGCGCGCGAGAGAGAGACAGAGCGCGCGAGAGAGAGACAGAGCGCGCGAGAGACAGAGCGAGCGAGAGACAGAGCGAGCGAGAGACAGAGAGAGCGAGAGACAGAGAGAGCGAGAGACAGAGAGTCCGAGAAAGGCAGAGAGACAGAGTCCGAGAAAGGCAGAGAGACAGAGTCCGAGAAAGGCAGAGAGACAGAGTCCGAGAAAGGCAGAGAGACAGAGTCCGAGAAAGGCAGAGAGACAGAGTCCGAGAAAGAGACAGACAGAGCGAGCGACAGAGCGAGCGACAGAGCGACAGAGCGAGCGAGAGTCCGAGAGCGAGCGAGAGTCCGAGAGCGAGCGAGCGAGAGTCCGAGAGCGAGCGAGCGAGAGTCCGAGAGCGAGCGAGCGAGAGTCCGAGAGCGAGCGAGCGAGAGTCCGAGAGCGAGCGAGCGAGAGTCCGAGAGAGAGCGAGCGAGAGTCCGAGAGAGAGCGAGCGAGAGTCCGAGAGAGAGCGAGCGAGAGTCCGAGAGAGAGCGAGCGAGAGTCCGAGAGAGAGCGAGCGAGAGTCCGAGAGAGAGCGAGCGAGAGTCCGAGAGAGAGCGAGCGAGAGTCCGAGAGAGAGCGAGCGAGAGTCCGAGAGAGAGCGAGCGAGAGTCCGAGAGAGAGCGAGCGAGAGTCCGAGAGAGAGCGAGCGAGAGTCCGAGAGAGAGCGAGCGAGAGTCCGAGAGAGAGCGAGCGAGAGTCCGAGAGAGAGCGAGCGAGAGTCCGAGAGAGAGCGAGCGAGAGTCCGAGAGAGAGCGAGCGAGGGCAGACAGAGCGAGCGAGGGCAGACAGAGCGAGCGAGGGCAGACAGAGCGAGCGAGGGAGAGAGGCGCGAGGGCAGACGGAGAGAGCGAGGGCAGACGGAGAGAGCGAGGGCAGACGGAGAGAGCGAGGGCAGACGGAGAGAGCGAGGGCAGACGGAGAGAGCGAGGGCAGACGGAGAGAGCGAGGGCAGACGGAGAGAGCGAGGGCAGACGGAGAGAGCGAGGGCAGACGGAGAGAGCGAGGGCAGACGGAGAGAGCGAGGGCAGACGGAGAGAGCGAGGGCAGACGGGAGAGAGCGAGGGCAGACGGAGAGAGCGAGGGCAGACGGAGAGAGCGAGAGACGGAGACAGAGAATGAGAGAGAGACAGACAGACAGAGAGAATGAGAGGCAAATAGAGACAAGAGAGAGAGAGAGACTGAGACAGAGACCGAGAGACAGACAGACCGACAGAGAGGCTGACCGACAGAGGGACAGAGGGACAGAGGGACAGAGGGAGGGAGCGCGCGAGAGGGAGGGAGCGCGCGAGAGGGAGGGAGCGCGCGAGAGGGAGGGAGCGCGCGAGGGAGCGCGAGGCCGAGGGAGGGAGGGACAGAGCGGGAGGGACAGAGCGGGAGGGACAGAGCGGGAGGGACAGAGCGGGAGGGACAGAGCGGGAGGGACAGAGCGGGAGGGACAGAGCGGGAGGGACAGAGCGGGAGGGACAGAGCGGGAGGGACAGAGCGGGAGGGACAGAGCGAGCCCGAGGGAGAGAGGGAACCCGAGGGAGAGAGGGAACCCGAGGGAGAGAGGGAACCCGAGGGAGAGAGGGAACCCGAGGGAGAGAGGGAGCCCGAGGGAGAGAGGGAGCCCGAGGGAGAGAGGGAGCCCGAGGGAGAGAGGGAGCCCGAGGGCGGGAGGCGGGGAGGGAGACAGAGGCAGACAGAGCGACAGAGGGAGGGACAGAGCGACAGAGGGAGGGACAGAGCGACAGAGGGAGGGACAGAGCGACAGAGGGAGGGACAGAGCGACAGAGGGAGGGACAGAGCGACAGAGGGAGGGACAGCGCCCGACACAGAGACAGAGCGAGAGAGACAGACAAAGGCA
This sequence comes from Podargus strigoides, assembly GCA_028020825.1. Classification (NCBI taxonomy): domain Eukaryota; kingdom Metazoa; phylum Chordata; class Aves; order Caprimulgiformes; family Podargidae; genus Podargus; species Podargus strigoides. The sequence continues at coordinate 7,947,120 of CM051662.1, read as the reverse complement.
GAGGGACCGAGAGAGGGACCCAGGGAGAGCGAGACCCAGGGAGAGCGAGAGCCCCAGGGAGAGCGAGAGCGAGAGCCCCAGGGAGAGCGAGAGCGAGAGCCCCAGGGAGAGCGAGAGCGAGAGCCCCAGGGAGAGCGAGAGCGAGAGCCCCAGGGAGAGCGAGAGCGAGAGCCCCAGGGAGAGCGAGAGCCCCAGGGAGAGCGAGAGCGAGAGCCCCAGGGAGAGCGAGAGCGAGAGCCCCAGGGAGAGCGAGAGCCCCAGGGAGAGCGAGAGCGAGAGCCCCAGGGAGAGCGAGAGCGAGAGCCCCAGGGAGAGCGAGAGCGAGAGCCCAGGGAGAGCGAGAGCGAGAGCCCCAGGGAGAGCGAGAGCGAGAGCCCCAGGGAGAGCGAGAGCGAGAGACCCAGGGAGAGCGAGAGCGAGAGACCCAGGGAGAGAGAGACAGAGACAGAGAGAGACCGAGACAGACAGAGAGAGACCGAGACAGACAGGGACGGACCGAGACAGACAGGGACGGACCGAGACTCTGACCCAGGGACCGACCCAGGGACCGACCCAGGGACCGACCCAGGGGACCGACCCAGGGACCGACCCAGGGACCGACCCAGGGACCGACCGGGAGAGACAGAAAGGGAGAGACAGGGTGAGACAGAGGCCGAGAGAGAGACAGAGGCCGAGAGAGAGACAGAGAGGGACGGACCGAGACAGAGAGGGACGGACCGAGACAGAGAGGGACGGACCGAGACAGAGAGGGACGGACCGAGACAGAGAGGGACGGACCGAGACAGAGAGGGACGGACCGAGACAGAGAGGGACGGACCGAGACAGAGAGGGACGGACCGAGACAGAGAGGGACGGACCGAGACAGAGAGGGACGGACCGAGACAGAGAGGGACGGACCGAGACAGAGAGGG
>CM051662.1:3404018-3673509 GCA_028020825.1 Podargus strigoides | reverse complement strand
TCCCAGGACTCCAAATCTTCTGCAAGCTGTTTTTCAAATATGGTAGGGCTATTCTTGAATCCTTGAGACAACACCGTCCAAGTGAGCTGAGTTTTCCATCCACTCTTGGGGTTTTCCCATTTGAATGCAAATATTTTCTGGCTGGCTTCATGAAGAGGGAGGCAAAAGAAGGCATCTTTCAAATCTACAACGGTAAGCCAGGTTAGTTCAGGTGTTAGCTCAGTTAATAAAGTATACGGATTTGGTATCACTGGGTAAAGATCTTCAGTTATTTTATTTACAGCTCGTAAATCTTGGACCACCCTGTATGATCCATCAGGTTTACGAACAGGTAATATGGAGGTGTTAAAGTCAGATTCACATTCCCTTAATAACCCACATAGTAGAAACTTCTATATTACGGGGCAAATTCCTTCCCTGTTGCGCTGGGTTACAATGTATTCTATTACCATGAGCTGTTGTAACCAGGTATGCTGATGTTCCTTGCCTCCTCCCTCGGGACTAGCTTCTGTTAATAGGCCCAACAATGCCTTGCCACATGACCCATAGACAACCTGCACCTGGACTATTCTTCTGTTAATGCGTCCATCAGTGTCTTGCCCCATGGCTCACCATCCCATTGTGAGATGCTCCGGCCAGGGGGAGGGAGCCAAGCATTCCCACCGGGGATAAAAATCTGGGGTTTGGAACAGCACGAGCAGCCTTACCCACTGGGATCCCAGAGGACAAGGACTACACCACCACCGGATTTTCGGAGGAGGACCAGATTTCTTTTCTACAAGATCACCGCTTCAACAGGACCATTTCAAAGAGAACTGCAGTTACCACCGAATTGGACTGCTCAGACCTCTTTCTACAAGATCACCGCTTCAACAGGACCATTTCAAAGAGAACTGCAGCTACCACTACATCGGACTGCTACCAGCACCCTGTCCAGCAAGGTGCCAGGTTGTATACCTGACTCTGTCAGGCTTTAAACCAGTTTCTCTGTATTAATGTTTTGTTATATATATTAGTAAAAACTGTTATTCCCATTTCCTCATATCTTTGCCTGAAAGCCCCTTAATTTCAATTTTATAATAATCCGGAGGGAAGGGGGTTGTATTTTCCATTCCAAGGGGGGCTCCTGCCTTCCCTAGCAGACACCTGTCTTTCAAACCAAGACACCTGTCCTCCCTTTTCAGGGGGTATTGTTTGATTCTCACTGGCTGCTTTCCCTCTTTAAGTCTAACTTGAACGGGTGGGGCACTTTTTGCCTTTCCTGGCACATCAGTGGCCCATACCCCAGGAAATACCTGGTTCATTACTTCTTCATTAATTTGCCCCTCGATGGATACACTGGTTAAAAATAGGCTCAGCATTTGTACATTTTGTTGATCATTTACCTCCAGAGTAATTTCCCCTTTTTCAAATTTAATGATTGCATTTAGTTATTCTAGCAGGTCCCTGCCCAGGAGTGCCTTCGGGGAGTTGGGCATGTACGAAAACTTATGAATGCCCCATTGTTTTCCCAACTTGTATTTTAAAGGTTTATAGAAGTATGCCTTTTCACTTTGGCCAGTTGCTCCTTTTACCATAACATAGTCATTTTCCAGAGGCATTAAAGCTTGATTCAAGACCGAATATGTTGCCCCTGTATCCACCAGAAATTCTACTCCTTTTTCTTCTTTCCCTAGCTTTATTGTAACCAGCGGATCTGCTAGGGTAGATCCCCCAGGTCCCTGTCAGTCTTCCTTAATGTGTGCCACTACCCCTCCCCTTTTGAGGATACTTTGCTTTGAAATATGACAGTTCTCCTGTCTTTAATCGTGTGTAGTGAGAGTCCACCCCTTCTCTGCAGTTCTCACAGCAGTCTCAGTGGTTAGCAGTACTTGAAAAGGTCCTTCCCACTCGGGCTGGAGCTTTGATTCCTTCCAGGCATGCACTAGGACCCAGTCTCCCACCTGGAAGGTGTATACTGGAAATTCCAGAGGTGGCCTTTGAGCCAACAGTCCGCGAACCTTGAGAGATGATAAGGAAGAAAACAACCCCATTATATAGTTCTTGAGGAATTTATCTTTGGTCTCAAGAGTGGGCACCTCACCACCCCCCTTGGATATGGCAGCCCGAACAGCATCTCATACGGTGACACTCCTAGATCCTTCCTAGGAGCAGTTTGAATCTGAGAAGGGTCAGAGATAAACACTTTGTCCATGATAGTTTGGTTTCTAAAACCAATTTTGGCAGGTGTTTCTTTAATGTTTGATTTATCCTCTCCACTTTTCCTGAAGAGAGGGGATGCCATGGAGTATGAAACTCCCACTTTCTCTCTAGGGTGTTCATTCATTCTTGGGGGATATGTGAAGTGAGCTGACTTCCCTTGTCTGAGTCAATATACCCTGCAATCCCATATCTGGGAATTATTTGTTGGTATGTTACACAGCTACAACAGATTTGTTTAGCTACTGTGTACAGTCCTGTGCAGGCATATTTTCTTAGTACAGCATCACACATTGCCTGAACTCCCCAATGATGTGAAATAGTTAAAATTTGTCTCATTACTTGTTTATTCACCCGTTCCCTGCCATCAGGGAGGATCCATTGCCCATCTGACTCTTTTGTTCCTAATTCCTTGATAGTTGTTATCTCCTTTTCACTGAATACTTGCTTCTCAGGCAGAGGCCTTATCTCTGGCACTAGAGACAGTCTCATGATCACCTCTGGCTTTAAAGGGCCTCCTTCGCTTTCCCATAATTTACAACCAGAAACAATTTCTCCTCTCTTTTCAACTCAGGGCAGTCTCGTTTAAGGTGGCCCTCCTGCCCACAATAAAAACACTTTCCTGGCGTTTGATTTGGGGGATTTTGGGAAGGGGCTATCCCTGATCTCTCACTTGTATTTTCTTTATTCTTATTTTTATTGAAAATACGTGATGTCAGGTCCTGCAACAATGATAATTAACCCAAGGCAATCTATTTACGGGTGTACTGGCTCCGCAGCATATACACTGAAGCTCAAGGCAGCAGCTAGGATAAAACTCCTGCCTCCCCTTTGGAGATGTTATGTAGTTATTGCAATTCAGACACTTTGCCCGGACAAACAAACAACAGTGATGACACAAAGGACAGGCACTAGGGTGTGCTCCATACCAAGGAGATGGGAGGTTGGCTTCGATCCTCCCTCCCTATGACCTTAGATCTTCACGAGCTCCCCTTTACCCCTATTTTATCCCAATCTAATCAATTCCCGCACCCGCACTAAAAGTCGCCTTCAAACCTAACCCGAATGTCTTGTTCACACTTAATCACAAAGATTGGGCTACAGGAAAAATCCTTCCTCCATGTATAGGACACATATAATGAACTTTTAATTTTAGTGCTATCGCTATTTTGTCAGCAGAATCTGCCATACGCTGTGTGCTTTGCGCTAAAGACACAGATGGTTAACACTCAGATGGTTAGCACTTAACTGAGGGTCCCACTTTGGCTGAGTGAACCAGCAATTAAGCTCAGGCGTCTCAAACATCACACGCTTAGGCTTCATTCGTCTCCGACCGCCCCCCACTTTCCCCCCCGTGGGACAGCGGACGAGCGGATTGGAGCTCCACACACCAAACAATCACACAACACACAGCCCACAGCAATGCAAAGGAGCTCCTTACACTCAAACATAAAGTTGCCAGTCACAATGTTTCAGCATAAATCATAAGCCATAAATCTTTTGCCGCAATTCAATTTCCACCGAACCCGTCAGAAAAGGGGGACCCGAACCCTTAGGGGACTTGGATCCCTGCCTTTGGAGCCTTAGGCCTCAGACTCCGAACCACAACCCAACCAATAAACGCGATGATTTGTTATTAGTTAGGGCACTTCAACGCTTTAGACAAACATATACTGCATACATATCCACACACTCATTTTGTGCATACTACCCCTGAATTCACTCTATCCACCCTGAGGATCGCTAGTGGCCGCTCTATCGGTCAGCGAATTCCATAGCGGGCTCCTAAAGTTACACACTCACACACAACTGTTCCCTAGGGATTCACTCGATCCACCCTGAGGATCGCTAGTGGCTGCCCCATTGGTCAGTGAATTCCCTAGCCGGCCTCCCCCAGCCAGCTCCCCACCAAACAGAGACTCCTTCCCTATAGGGACTGTGCTGCACGCCAGACGTCTCTGTGCAATTTACCAGTCGCCCCATCCAGGCGTACGACTTACAGGCTACTCCAATAAAACATACCGTTTATCCGCAAGTGTAGATGGTCATTGTCTGCTCCCGCAGTGAGCGGCCGAGGAGCGGAGTTCCTCCAGAAAAGGTCTGGGACGCGCGCCTAGGACGTCTGTCCCTCAGTCGATCCTGCAGCCGAGCAGAGACATCCCATCTGGGTCGCCAACTGACGTGTGGAAAAAACTCTATAACTCCTGAAAAGTTATAAAGTAGGTATGTTTATTCAGTGCCGGGTGCAAGGGGGATTGCTCCTCCGAACTTGCACACCTAGGGGCAAAAGCGTGTTTCCTTTTATAGCACAAAGTAATACATATTCATGAGGAGTGCATCATAAAACATTACATCATTGCATCAGGTCATTATAATATTCCATGCCTCTTGCTTCGCCTGGTTGCACCTGCACAGTGCTCCGTGGACCTCTGGCTCTTCTCCAGACCGCGGCGTCGGTTCCCACCAGCTCGAATGCTTAGATGATGGGAACCGACCTTCCTCTTATCAGAAGGAGCAGGAACCGTCCTCCCTTTTCTCAACGGTGTTCTTCCAATCAGCGGCCTGTAGCACCTGTTTCATTTGGCAGGCAAGGTTACATACTTCCCAAGAAAGAGTTGCATACTTCTTTAGTTGAACTGTTGCTATTAACTCTTTTGCCCCTGTATCACTGGGACCGAGATCATGTTGCTGCTGCCCCTCCCCCACCCTCGGATGGGCGGGGTTGGGACAGGGACTGAAATACAAACCCCGGGGTTGAGATAAGGAATATGTAATATAACAGTGTAACAACAACAACAACAACAAACCGAACAACAACGATAACAATAACAGTGATAATAATGTACAGAACAAGAGATATACCACACAGATACAGCATGAGGGTACAGACCCGGACAAAAGCTGCCCCTGCACTGTTGGGGGGTTTTCAACAAGCAATGGTCATGTGAGCAATCCAACCTTCGAGCCTGACCCGGATGCTGAAGCAGGATGGGAAGTTGGGAAAGGTGTGACGGTGTGAATGCATGCTTTAAGGTTGCAAATCAATTTATGCCACGCTAGTGCTGTTAGCCAATTAGTAGTTAGAAGAGTCTCGTGAAGAGTCTTGTGATTTAGTGCTCTGTCTATATAAACCGGGTTGTAACGCCATTAAAGTGCCTTTCACAAGATTTATTAAGTCTCTATGTGATTGCTTGCCATGACTTCCCGCACTGCACTCCCCGCACCTGGGCACCTGGACATGATGTCAGCATGGTATGGAATAGCCCGGCTATAGCTCCCTCCCAACTGCTGGTGAAAATTAACCTAGCTGAAAATTAACCTAGCTAGAAAATTATTCTAGCCTAACCAGGACATTCCCCAACAGGGAAACTCTGCAAAGTACATCCACTTCACAGATAGACACTCCACCCTTCCTGCAAGTGGTCCCAGCTTTTATCCCCAATGCAGGACACCTGGCACTCATTTACCCAATGCGGGGCACCTGACACTCGTTTACCCAAGGGCTTTCTGTGCAAGGTCAGCTGCACCTTGGAGGAAAGCCAAAAGGCAAACTCATTGCCTCCTTTTAAAGGACTGTGGGAACCACCCATATGTCAATCTTAATTCAGGGTTCAGGGTTCAAACCTCAGCACTTCAGGGATGTATTGGGGAAAATGGTCTGGGTTAGTCCAGCGCAGGCAAAGGCAAACCCATCCACGGGATTGCTTTTGATCAAGGACCTGGATGCACCTGGTGGATGATGCGGGATGATGGAGAGGTCCGATGTGTACCACAAGGGGACTTCATTTTGGGTGAGAATATACCATGAATTATATTGTATTTGTGTTAATTGGGGTTTTTTTTGTTATTTGTTAAATGACCGCTGGGCATGACGTAGATGATATAGAATAAGGGGTGGATTATGTCCTGGTTCAGCTAGGATAAGGTTAATTTTCACCAGCAGTTGGGAGGGAGCTACAGCCAGGCTATTCATCATGTCCGGGAGGCCAGGTGCAGGGAGTGCAAGAGTGGCTTTTGTCCCAATCTGTACCTCTTGCTATATCCTTGCGGTATATTTCATTTTGTACATCATCATCACTGTTGTTGTTATTGTTGTTGTTTGGTCTGTTGTTGTTGCACTGCAGTATTAAATCCTCCTTATCTCAACCCCGGGATTTGTATTTTACTCTGTGTCGGGTCCCTGTCCAAGGATGGGGGAGGGGCAGCGGAAACGTGATCTCGGGTCCCAGCCAGGTCCAAACCACCACACTACATGATGTACCTTTACGACCAGCTTGCCTAATCCAAGAGCAATATATCGCCACAATGAGGCAGCCCAGATGGACTTGCCTCTGCCCTACCAGTTATTTTCTTCCCATTGTTTTAGCCACCCCCAGAGGGCATTTGCCACCATCCATGAGTCAGTGTACAGAGAAAGTATTGGCCATTTCTCCTACTCAGCAATAGCTAAAGCCAGTTGGATGGCCTTTACTTCTGCAAACTGACTTGATTCACCTTCACCCTCGGCTGCTTCTGCAACCCATCGTGTAGGATTCCACAGAGCAGCTTTCCACCTAGGCTGTTTTCCTACAAGACGACAGGATCCATTGGTGAACAAAGCATGCTGCTTCTCGTTTTCTGGTAGGTCATTGTATGGGGGGGCCTCTTCACTGTGTAGCACCTTTTCTCCTGGTGGCACTCCAAAATCTTTGCCTTTTGGCCAGTTGTGAGAAACCGATGTTCTGGGACAAAGATGGAAAAGGATATCTCAGCATTGCCAGGATGTCTCAACACTCAGTGATATGTCTCAACATTGTCTGTGCCTGTCATCCCCCTTCCTGCAGCTGGAGATGGACTATTGTAGGAAACCACCAGGCTCTGCATCCCCCCTTCCTGCAGATGGAGAGGGGCTATTGTGGAAAACTGCCAGGTTCAGCATCCCCCTTCCTGCATCTAAAGGGAGATAAGCAGGACAATTCACACGGATGCTACAAACAGGATGCATCAGTGCACATGCTCCAGCAACAAGGAGGTCTTCAAGAGGAAAACGAAGGAGGGATGGAGATTGCTCCTAACAACCCTCGAACGACACCTGGAGCGATACCTGGTGCCTGCACTGGTAGGCCGGACGTATGCAGAGCAGTGTGTGGCAGAAACGCCTACCCAGAGTAAGTGGGTGGAGAAAGAGACTATATCTAGCAACAACAGCACACAACTAATCAGATGATCTTCCCCACCAATCAACAACTGGACTTGCGAGACGTTGCTGGATCTGTGGTGGTAACCCCCACCCTCTCTGCTCTCTCTCTTGTAATACTGCTTATTATATCCCCTTCTTTCCTATCGCTCTTTAATTTTTTTAAAGTACATGCAACTTTATAATAAACCATAGAGAGTCTGTGACATTTGACCTCGTTTGTGTCTTAATTTCACCTCTGGGATCAAAACGAACCTCCCTTAGCCCGAACTGGGTCAAGACACCAGTCCATGAATACTTTCAGAATACGCAGGCGGTTGGGATTTCCTGTTCTAGCCCGCTGACTGATCAGCTCAACCCACTTACTCCACGTTGCATCAGATGTGTGCGGTGTGGATGGAGTCTTCCCTCTAAACATCCAGTTCACCACTGGCAAGCGTGGTGCCAGAAGGAGCTGTGCTTCACTGCCAACTACTTCCGAAGCGGCTTGAACTCCTTCATATGCTGCCAGTACTTCTTTTTCAGTGGGAGCATAGCGGGCCTCTGATCCTCTATATCCTTGTCTCCAGAACCCTAAGGGTTGACCTTAAGTTTCCCCTGGTGCCTTTTGCCGGAGGTTCCAGGTACGTTCATTCTCCCCAGCTGCACTGTGGAGTATGTTCTTAACATCTTGACCCATCCGGATTGGCCCAAGTGCTACTGCATGGACAATTCCTTGCTTGATTTGTTCAAAGGCCTGTTGGTGCTCAGGGCCCCATTCAAAGTCATTCTTTTTCCTGGTCACTTCATGTAGAGGGCTCACACTATGACTGTAGTCTGGGACATGCATTCGCCAGAAACCCACAACACCTAAGAAATCTTGTGTCTCCTTTTTGCCGGTCGGTGGGGACATGGTTGTTATTTTGTTAATTACATCTAATGGGATCTGGTGACGTCCATCCTGCCATTTAATTCCTAGGAACTGGATTTCTTGAGCAGGTCCCTTGACCTTGCCTCTTTTGATGGGAAACCCGGCTTTGAGTAGAGTTTGAATTACTCTACTCCCTTTCTCAAAAACTTCTTCTGCTGTTTTACCCCGTACAATGACGTCATCAATATACTGCAGATGCTCAGGCACTCCACCCTTGTCTAGGGCAGACTGGATCATTCCATGGCAAATCGTGGGACTGTGCTTCCACCCCTGGGGCAGTCGATACCAGGTGTACTGGACACCCCTTGAGGTGAAAGCAAGCTGTGGCCTGCACTCCACAGCCAACGGAACTGAGAAGAATGCATTAGCAATATCAGTCATAGCATACCACTTGGCTGCCTTGGACTCCAGTTCATACTGGAGTTCTAGCATGTCCGGCACAGCAGCACTCAGTGGTGGTGTGACTTCATTCAGGCCACGATTGTCCACTGTCAGTCTCCACTCTCCATTGGACTTCTACACTGGCCAAACAGGACTATTAAAGGGTGAGCATGTCTTGCTGATCACCCCTTGGCTCTCGAGTCGGACAATCAGCTTCTGGATGAGGCTCAGGGAATCTCGATTTGTACAGTACTGTTGCTGGTACACTGTTCTACTAGCAATAGGCACCTTCTGGTCCTCAACCTTCAGCAGCCCCACAATGGAAGGGTCCTCCAACAAGCCAGGCAGGGTAGACAGCAGTTCAGTTTGATCCATCTCCACCGCTGCTATACCAAGCACCCAGAGGTAACCCTATGGGTCTTTGAAGCATCCCCTTCTAAGATAATCTACACCAAGGATGCATGGGGCATCAGGGCCAGTAACAATATGGTGCTTCTGCCACTCACATCCACTCAGGCTGACTTCAGCTTCAACTACAGTCAACTCCTGTGATCCTCCTGTCACTCCAGCAATGGAAATAGATTCTGACCCAATGTAATTGGACGGCATTATGGTGCATTGCACACCAGTGTCCACCAGAACCTTGTATTTGTGCAGTACATATGTGCCAGGCCACCCAATCCCTACAGTCCAATAGACTCTATTATCCCTCTCCTCCACCTGGCTGGAGGTAGGGTGTCTCTAATACTGAACAAAGCAGCTGTCATTGGCTTATGGGTCCAAGGTATTCACATGGACTACACTTGTATCATCAGTGGTCACGCATCATAAGTTAGGATCTGAGGCCCATCTACGCTGTCTTGGGGGCTGCCTTATGGAGACTGCAGCAGCACTTCTGGAAGGTCCTCCTCTTGCAATATTTCTGTTTTTCAGTTCATGGACACGTGCCTATAGAGCTGACGTAGGCTTGCCATCCCATTTCCTCATGTTCTCTCCATGGTCTCTTAAGAAGAACCACAGAGCACCCTGTGGTGTACGCCATCTGTCACTCACAGGCCTTTCAGGGGAGCACTTTCTCTCCATGGCAGAAACATTTGTTGGTACTGACAGTGAGTGTAACTTGTTCTCCACCTGGGAGAGCCTGTCGAGAACCTTGGTGAGCCGTGGGGTGTATTTATCCGATTGTGTTTGCACAGCAGAGATTCCAGCCCGTGGGGACGAAGAAAGATTATCTGCATACTGCCTTAGTCGAGCCTCCAGGTCACCTACTGTTGATTCCTCATTGTCTTTGCAGCTAAATAACACCAATGTATTGGCATAAGCTGGTGGTGCGCTCAATACCCACTTATGCCACATGGGTCCAGTAACTCTAAGTGCATCTGGATCCACTGGTGTCAGAGGGTCATCCACAGTAGCAAAAGTCAGCTCACGCATGGCTATTTCTCTTAGATACTGCACACCTGTCAATTGCCATCCACCTGCTTGGCCTGTACACAGCATCATCTTGATAGGGATACCTGTTTTTCACACACAGTAAGAGTCATCTCCAAAAACTAGAGGGGCCATGCTTCTCTTGGGTGACCTTTAACAATGCTCACATCCCTTGATATCTGACCCAGCTGCTTAGCTTCATTGCCTTCCAGTTCTACACCCTCAGCTCCATTATCCGAGAACCAAAGCAGCCAAGAAACCAGGGGCTTGCCTTCATGATGACCATAATCTTTGCTGTAGTCTCACAACTCACTAAGCTACAAAGACTGAGTAGTGATTTCTTCCCAACCTGCTCTTATTCTGTATTGCCTCTTATATACAGGGGCAGTTGGCACTGGCTGAGTACACGGGGCAGTTGCACCATCCACTACCAGGGTTGGACTATCTGCACTACTTCCTGCAGGAGCCGAGCTGAGTGTAGGGCCCATGGCAGAACATGTAGCAGCCACAGAGCACCTAACTCTATGCCATGGTTTCATTCTTAGTAGCTCGAGAAACTGGAAAATATTCAAAATACCCAGAAACACAAGTACAGATGTTAAGGCATCCCAGGAGTGTTCCAGAGTCATGGTGCCCATCACCTGGTCCCAGAGATCAGAAATGGGTGTAACTACAAGTGAATTTATTGCACCACAGCCTAACACAAAAACACATACCAGGGCAAGACCTCTAAGCCTATGACTGAAAGCGATAAACCTTACCAATCCAAACAGCAACAGCAGTAAGACCGTCCCATACTCGAACAGTAAATCCAACACCAGATACCCGAGGAGTCCCCCAAGGGACCATCCTCCCCACATCAAGTTAGTTAGAGAGTGAGCTATCCAGTGAGATCTGTTTGAACTTCAACTCTGGGTTTCAAAACACACACTGGGCACCAAATAAACTGTCTACTGTTAGCCAGTACTCAGGGCTAAACCATAGCAGTTAATATACCACCCAGGGTTCCCACCCCCACTGAGAAGAAGAATTGGGGAAAAAAAAAAGAAAAGTCCCATGAGTTGAAGTATAAACAGATTTAATGGAATAACAAAATAGAAACAACAATCATCACAAAGCATAAAGGTTCTACTCAGTCTAGTTCTCAATGCTGATGGCAAGAACAGAGCATTATCAACAAGGCACCTCAGAGAGAGGAAGAACCACACCCTCAATGAGGTTCCTCCTTTTATAATGAGCATGACTAGGTGGTATGGGATACACCTGTGAGTCAGCTGCCTTGACTGGAACTCTCAGCTGACTCAGGGCTACTCATGGCCTGCCTGCATGGCTGGCCCATGGGTCTGTGCCTGGGGAACCAGGACACCATTAATCTGGCCACTTTTGGTATTGCAGAGGAGGGGAGGAGATATGTGCAAAAGGGGTGCTTAGGAAGAGAGGTGTGAGGTTGTGCTGGAGCTTTTAGGGAGGAAAGGGAGGAAAATCCTTACATTGCAGTGTGCATAGGGATGAAGGACTGAGCGATGCAAAACCTCCATTAGTCCAGCCTGAACTTGAACCCTCTCCCTGTAAACAATCATAGAATCATAGAATGGTTTGGGTTGGAAGGGACCTCAAAGATCATCTAGTTACAACCCCCCTGCCATGGGCAGGGACACCTCCCACTAGACCAGGCTGCTCAAGGCCTCATCTAGCCCAGCCTTGAACACTTCCAGGGAGGGGGCAGCCACAGCTTCCCTGGGCAACCTGTTCCAGTGCCTTACCACCCTCACAGTAAAGAATTTCTTCCTAATATCTAGTCTAAATCTACCCTCTTTCAGTTTAAAGCCATTACCCCTCATCCTGTCACTACATGCCCTTGTAAGAAGTCCCTCCTCAGCTTTCTTGAAGGCCCCCTTGAGGTACTAAAAGGCTGCTATCAGGTCCTCCAGAGCCTTCTCTTCTCCAGGCTGAACAACCCCAACTCAGCATGTCTTCATAGGAAAGGTGCTCCAGCCCTCTTATCATCTTCATGGCCCTCCTCTGGACTCACTCCAACAGGTCCATGTCCTTCTTAGGTTGGGGGCCCCAGAGCTGAGCACGGTACTCCAGGTGGGGTCTCACAAAAGCAGAGTAGAGGGGGAGAATCACCTCCCTCGACTTGCTAGCCACTCTTCTTTTGATACAGCCCAGGATACAATTGGCTTTCTGGGCTGCAAGTACACACTGACGACTCATGTCAAGCTTCTTGTTAACTAGCACCCCCAAGTACTTCTCCTCAGGGCTGCTCTCAATCCATTCTCCTTATAGCCTCCTGTATTTGTGATTGGGATTGCTGCGACCCAGGTGCAGGACTGTCCTGGTTTCCCAAGAACAGAACCATGGGCCAGCCATGGCAGGCAGGCCATGGGTAGCCCTGAGTCAGCTGGGAGTTTCAGTCAGGGCAGCTGACCCAAAGTGGTGGTGGTGGTTTGTGGTATGTTGTATGTGGTGTGTGGATGAGCCTGAGTATAACCTTGCGTGTTTGTGATTTTATTAATTTTGTTACTTCATTAAATCTGTTTAAACTTCAACCCACAGGGCTTCTCACTTTCTTTCCCATTTTCAATTATAAACTGGGGAGGGGTCATCGGGTAGTAGAACAAGTGCTACAGTTTAGCCCTAGGTACAGACTAAACATAGTCAGTCGGTGAGGCAGCAGCAGTGACAAGGACTGAGGTAAGCCCAAGGTGAGGGTTGATCGCGCTGTGCAGAGGGATTCCTGAGCCCAGGGACCCCCCCCACCACTCGCAGCCCGAGCCCCAGCGGGACCAGGAGTCCACGGCAACCAATCAGGAGCCGAAGAGGCGTGGCCAGGAGCCACACCGGAGATTTAAACGCCCCTGGGAAGCGCGAGCGACCTAGAGCTTGACGACCCAGAGTGGGCCAACAGGGGTGTAGCACTGCAGTTCGCACAAGCAGGGCACATGGGGAGGGCACCGAGGAGCTGCGAACTAGGGAGGGGAGCAAAGAGCTGAGGTGTGATAGGGAGCGCTATTAGGGCAGTTAGGAACTGGCAGTTAGCCTAGTTGATTATCAGTCACTGAGGTGAACAACAGCCAGGACAGGGACAATAGGAATGTCAAAGGGCATGGTGCAGCAGTTTACACAGCAGTTCACACAGTTCATGTGGGGAAGATGCTGCCCACTCTTGGCTCCAGAGCTAGCTTAATTAAGCGGTTGTTGCCCTCTCAGAGGAGTGTAACTATGGTTTCCCCTTGGGCAAAAGCTGCTTCCAGGAGGACTGTGGCAACCCAGACAGAGGTCCCTTACAGACATGTGGAGGTCCAGGTCTCCAGCTGAAACGAGTGCCTGAGCCTGTCAGAGAACAGCAGAGAGACTGGCTGTGTGAGGTGTGAGCAGATAAATGATCTGCTAGGCATGGTTGCAGAGCTGAAGGATGAAGTAGAGAGGCTGAGGAGTATCAGCAAGTGTGAGAGGGAAATAGACCGTTGGTGTCACAACCAGGCCCAACAGTCAGGTGGTCCTCATGATGCAGAGCACTCCCTGTCCCCTCTCCGCCTGGCTGAGCGTGATGGCCAACAGGACAGTGAACAATGGCGACAAGTTCCTGCACAGCGCAAGCAGTGTGGTAAGCGTGTCCCTAGGGTAACTGTCCCACCTCCCCAGGTGACCTTGCAAAATAGATAATGATGCTCTGCAAGGGGAACCAACCGGGGATAAGGATGATGGTTTGCCAAACTTTGAGGTGCCACTGAGGTCAAGTCAGACCATGCCTTGCATCAAAACCACCTCAGTTAAAAAAAAAGGCGGGTCCTAGTCATAGGTGACTCGCTTCTAAAGGGAGTGGAAGGCCCTATATGCAGGCCAGACCCACTTCTTAGGAAAGTCAGCTGCCTCCCTGGGGCCAGGATTAAGGCTATACAGAGAAAACTCCCTACCCTAGTGCAGCCCTCAGATTACTACACATTACTGATATTTCAAGTAGGCAGTGATGAGGTAGCTGTTAGAAGTCTAGGTGCAACGAAGAGAGACTTCAGGGCCTTGGAATGGCTGGTTAAGGGATCAGGAGCACAAGTGGTGTTCTCCTCCATCCCACCAGTTGCAGGGACTGATGAGGGGGTAAACAGGAAGAGCCAGAAGATTAACTCCTGGCTCCAAGACTGGTGCAACTAGTAGGACTTTGGTTTCTTTGATTATGGATTGATCTTCAGGTCACCAGACATGCTGGCAGAAGATGGGGGAAGCCTAACCCGAAGTGGGAGAAGGATCCTGGGACAAGAGCTAGCAGGGCTCATTGCAAGGGCTTTAAACTAGGTTTGAAGGGGGACGGGGATGGAACCAGAATAAATAAAGCGATGCCTGGGAGCAGCATGCCAGTGCTTGTGGGTAATAGTGCTAGCAAGATGTTGCAATCTGTTGTCTTAGTGGAGGTGGGGGATGGTGATACATGTAGTAGCAAAGACATGAGGGGTAGTGATAGGTTGGAAGGGTGTGAGCATGGTCAGGTGGGAATTAGGGCTTGTCCCCCCAGAAAAGTGGCAGGACAATTAGCCCAGCTGTAGTGCATCTACATGAATTCACACAGCATGGGCAACAAACAGGAGGAGCTGGAGGCCATGGTGCAGCAGGAAAACTATGATATAGTTGCCATCACAGAGACGTGGTGGGAGGACTCGCAGAACTGGAGTGCTGCGGTTGATGGCTACCAACTTTTCAGAAGGGATAGGCAAGGAAGGAGAGGTGGTGGGGTGGCCCTCTATGTTAGAGACAAAATTGAATGCTTTGAACTCAAAAATGTGAATGACAGTGTGGAGTGTTTATGGGTAAGACTTAAGGGGAAGGCCAATAAAGCAGACATCTTGGTGGGCATCTGTTATAGACCCCACAACCAGGATGGAGAGTCTGACAAAGTATTCTTTAAGCAGCTGGCAGAGATCTCGCAATCACTCACACTTCTTCTTGTGGGGGACTTTAACCTGCCAGATGTCTGCTGGAAATATAACACAGCAGAGAGAGATCCATCCCTGAGGTTCCTAGAGTGTGTGGAAGACAACTTCCTAATACAGCTGGTAAGGGAGCCAACTAGGGACAGCACCCTACTGGACCTCCTGCTTGTTAAGAAGGTCTTGTGGGGGATGTAAATCTTGGAGGTCGTCTTGGGCAGAGTGACTATGAAATGACTCAGTTTTCAGTTCTTGGAGAAACAAGGCAGGGAGCCAACAGAACTGCCACCCTGGACTTCAGAAGGGCAGACTTTGGCCTGCTTAGGAGCATGGTTGAGAGTGTCCCTTGGGAGACAGTCCTGAAGGTCAAAGGTGCCCAGGATGGCTGGGCATACTTCAAGGAGGAACTCTTAAAAGCACAGGAGAAGGCCATCCCCAGGTCCCAAAAGATGAGCCGGCGGGGAAGAAGACCAGTCTGGCTAAATAGAGAGACTTGGCTGGACCTCAGGAATAAAAGGAAAGTCTACGGCCTATGGAAAAGGGAGTTGACTACTTATGAGGAATACCAAGATGTAGTGAAGCTGTGCAGTGAGAAAATTAGAAGGGCCAAAGCTCAAGCAGAACTCAACTTGGCCACTATGGTTAAAGATAATAAGAAGAGCTTCTTTCAGTACCTCAGTAGAAAAAGGAAGACTAGGGAAAATGTAGGCCCACTGATGAATGAGATGGGCGCCCTGGTGGTAGGAGACACAGAAAATGCGGAGGTACTGAATACCTTCTTTGCCTCAGTCTTCACTACTAAAGCGGTCCCTCTTGAATCCCAAATCCTGGAGGCAAGAGGGAAGGTCTGGAGAGAAGAAGACTTACCCTTGATAGAGAAGGACAGCATTAGACACCACTTGGCCAAACTAGACATCCATAAGTCCATGGGTGAAGTGCTGGGGTCTGAACCCCAAGCCCTGAATTGATGCATGGGTGGTTCCCACCCGTCCTTCAAAAGGGGGCAATGAGTTTGCTTTTTGGCTTTCCTCCAAGGTGGAGCTGACCTTGCAGGGAAAGCCATTAGGTAAATGAGTGCCAGGTGTGCCACTTTTGGGAATAAAAGCTGGGACCAGTTTCAGGTAGGGTGGAGTGTCTATCTGTGAAGTGGAAGAACTTTGCAGAGTTTTCCTCTTGGGGAAGGACCTTCTGACTCTCCCTGCAAGTGGGGCCCGGTCAGGTTTGGAGCTTGTAAATGCAGGCTCTGTGGGAACAGCATGAGTTTGCCTCTATCCTATGTTATTAGTCTCTTGGCTTGGTTATCTCCCATCTCTTCTGTGGGAGACTTAGTTGCTTTGTTTATTCCACCGGTTATTGGTTGTGGTGCATCATTCTTGGGGTCGTTGGGGTTGATGTCTATTATGTGTGGCCAGACTGACTTGTTTGTACCCCAAGCAATCACCCATATACTGACCCTTTTGTGTGCAATAGAATCTGGTTACTGGTTTGTTCTACTGCTGGCTGCGTCCTTTGTACTAGGTCTAGTAATTGGCAAAACAATCGGCCCTGATGGGATTCACCTGTGAGTGCTGAGATCTGGCAGATGTTATTGTGAAGTGCTGGGGTCTGAACCCTGAGCCCTGAATTAAGGTTGACATATGGGTGGTTCCCATGGCCCTTTAAGAGGAGGGGATGAGTTTACCTTTTGGCTTTCCTCCAAGGTGCAGCTGGCCTTGCAAGGAAAGCCCTTGGGTAAACAAGCCCCAGGTGCCCTGCATTTTGATAACGAGTGCCAGGTGTCCTGTTTGGGGATAAAAGCTGGGCCCACTTGCAGGAAGGGTTGGAGAGTCTGTCTGTGGAGTGGACGCACTTCACAGAGATTCCTGTTGGGGAAGGACCTCCTGACTCCTCATGCAACTGGATCGCAGTCAGGTTTGGCATGTACAAACGTGGGCTTTGTGGGGAGGCAACATGGGGTTACTTCTATCATATGTAACCACCTTATTGTCCTGGTTGTCTCCCATTTTCTCTGTGGGTTACCTTGTGTCTCTGTTTGTTCTATCTGTTATGAGTGATACTATGTCATTCCTGGGGTCGCTGGGGTTGATATCTATTATTTGTGATCAAACTTGTTTGTACCCCCGGCAATCCCCTATATTCTAAGTCCTTTACATGAAATAGAACTTACTCACTGGATTGTTGTTCTGCTGCTGGCTGTCTTTTGTACTGGGCCTACTAATTGGCAAAACATATTGCTGGGCCACTCTCCATAGTCTTTGAAAGGTCATGGAGAACAGGAGAGGTACCTGAAGACTGGAGGAAGGCCAACATCACTCCAGTCTACAAAAAGGGCAAGAAGGAGGACCTAGGGAACTACAGGCCAGTTAGTCTCACCTCCATCCCTGGGAAGGTGATGGAGCGACTCGTTCTGTATGTTATCTCCACACATGTTGTAGATCAGAAAGTTATTGGGTAAATCGTGCTTTACTAATCTGATAGCCTTCGATGATGTTATAACCAGTTGGCTGGATGAGGGGTGAGCAGCAGATGTCATCTACCTTGACTTCAGCAAGGCTTTTGACACTGTCTCCCATAACATCCTCATTAGGAAACTCGGGGAGTGTGGGTAAGATGAGGGGATGGTGAGGTGGACTGAGAGCTGGTGGAGTGACAGAACTCAAAGGGTCATGATCAACAGAGCAGGGTCAAGTTGAAGGCCTGTAGCCAGCAGTGTTCCCCAGGGGTCAGTACTGGGTCTGGTCTTGTTCAACATCTTCATCAGTGACCTGGATCAGGGGACAGAGTGTATCCTCAGCAGGTTCGCTGATGATACCAAGCTGGGAGAGGTGGCTGACACGCCAGAGGGCTGTGCTGCCATCCAGCGGGACCTGGACAGGCTGGAGAGCTGGGCAGAGAAGAACCCCATGAGGTTCAATAAGGGCAAGTGTAGGGTGCTGCACCTGGGGAAGAAGAATGCCAGGCACCAGTACAGGTTAGGGGGGGACCTCCTGGAAAGCAGTTTTGAGGAGAAGGATCTGGGAGTCCTGGTAGACAGTAAATTATGCATGAGCCAGAAATGTGCCCTTGCCGCCAAGGAGGCCAATGCCGCCCTGGGCTGCATAGGGAAGTGTGTGGCTAGAAGGTCGAGGGAGGTCATTCTCCCCCTCTACTCTGCCCTGGTGAGGCTGCAACTGGAATACTGTTACCAATCTGATCAGATTCTGATGATTTTATGATTTTAGTTTAGCTAGAATCAAGTTAGGGGGCTAATTGAATCATATGAGAGAGTGGCTGTGTTTTACTTTAGTAATCACAGAAAGCACACAGAACAAACAGGTGGTACCAGCAGCTGAAGTACATGAAGTGAACAGGTGGTACAAGCAGCTGAGGCCCAGCATTGTCTGTAACTAGAAACCGTATAGTGAAGAAAGTAAGATATGCTTAAGCAACCACTGTGGAAACAATACAATAATTAATCATATAGTGGCTAAAGTCACAGTGACTAGTTATGCTGCTTGAAGATCCCATTATCCTCCTCCCCATCCTAATCTGAATATTAGAGGGTACAATCAATAGTGCGACTATGGCGTGACTATAGGTGACCAATGATTGTTATTAGAAATGAATATACATAAAGTGATGTAATCCAGAAGATCATTAGGGGCCAATCAAGGTAAAGGCTAATTTTAATGAGCAATTGAAAGCGAGCAGTATATGTAGTTTTATGTTAAATAGCTTATACAATGGAAATTAAATATATAAAAACCCTGCTAAAGGTGATGTAACCCAGGATATGCTAGGTGGAGTTATCCCCCGTATCCTCCACGCGTCAATAAAGAAGTGTCTACTTATCTGACATCACATTGGTGTTGATAAATTCTTTGTCCTGTTTGGTGACAATACTGCATCCAGTTCTGAGCTCCCCAGTTGAAGAGAGACAGGGACGTACTGGAGAGAGTCCAGCGGAGGGCAACGAGGATGACTGAGGAATTGGAGCCCCTATGAGGAAAGGCTGAGAGAGCTGGGACTCTTTGGCCTGGAAAAGAGAAGGCTGAGGGGTGATTTAATTAATGTTTACAAATACCTAAAGGGTGGGTTGAGGGAGGATGGAGCCAGACTCTTTTCAGTGGTTCCCAGTGACAGGACGAGGGGCAACAGGCACAAGCTGGAACATAGGAAGTTCCATTTAAATATGAGAAAAAACTTTTTTCAGTGAGGGTGACTGAGCACTGGAACAGGCTGCCCAGAGAGGTTGTGGAGTCTCCTTCTTGGAGATTTTCAAGACTCGCCTGGATGCAGTCCTGAGTGATGTGCTCTAGGGGATCCTTCTTTTAAGCAGGTGAGTTGGACTAGATGATCTCTAGAGGTCCCTTCCAGCTCTGATAATTCCGTGATTCCTTAGGCAGTTTGTTTGGTACCCAACATGTATTTGGTCTTTAAGTAGTTCATCTGGGTGAATCCCAGGGTTGAAGTTTTAATGGATACTGGATATCACAACCACTCATGATGTTGGTGTGAGTGGGATGGTCCGTGAGTGGACTTCTTCAGTATCTGGTTTTGGAATTACTTTTAGATATCTGGATGCCTTTACCACTCTTGCTTTTTGGATTGGTATGGTTTATTGGTTTTGGCTGTGGGCTTAGAGGCATTGCCCTGTTATGTTCCATGGTGTTAGGTTATGGTGTAATAAATTCATTTGTAGATAGACCAATTTCTGATCTCTATAATCTGGTGATGGGTATGATGGTGACGGCATGGTGATGGGCAACATGACTCTGGAACACTCTTGAGATGCTTTGCCAGTTGTAATTGTGTTATTGGGCCTTCTGAATATTTCTACGTTTCTCATCCTGCTAAAAATGAAACCACTGCATAGAGTTGGGTGCTCTGTGGCTGCTACATCCTCTGCCATGGGCCCTACGGTCAGCACGGCCCCTGCAGGAAGTAGTGCAGATAGTCAGACCCCATAGTGGATGGTGCACCTTCTCTGTGTACTCAGGTGGTGCCAACTGCCCCTGTGTATAAGAGAAATACACAAGAAGAACGGGTTGGGAAGAAGTCACTACTCATTCTTTGTCGTTCACTGAATTGTGAGACATCTGCAAAGATTATAGTCATCATGAAGGCAAGCCCCTGATTTCTTGGCTGCTCTGGTGTTGGGATAATGGAATTGATGGCTTAGAACTGGAAAGCAGTGAAGCAAAGCAGAACTGCCCTACCTGGAGCCTCTGGTAAAAGGCACCAGGGGAAACTCAAGGTCAACCCTTAGAGTTTTGGAGCCAAGGATACAGAGGATCAGAAGCCTGCTACACTCCCACTGAAAAAGAAATACTGGCAGCGTATGGAGGAGTTCAAGCTGCTCTGGAAGTAGTTGGCACTGAAGCACAGCTCCTCCTGGCACCATGGTTACCAGTGCTGAACTGGATGTTTAGAGGGAAGACTCCATCCACACACCATGCAACTGATGCAACGTGGAGTAAGTGGATTGCGCTGATCAGTCAGCGGGCTAGAATAGGAAATCCCAATCACCTGGGTATCCTGGAAGTATTCATGGACTGGCCGCAAGGCAAAGATTTTTGGAGTGCCACCAGGAGAAAAGGTGCTGTGTGCTGAAGAGCCCCCCTCCCCATACAATGAACTACCAGAAAATGAGAAGCAGCATGCCTTGTTCACTGATGGATCCTGTTGTATTGTAGGAAAACAGCCTAGGTGGAAAGCTGCTGTGTGGAATCCTACACGACAGGTTGCAGAAGCAGCTGAGGGTGAAGGTGAATCAAGTCAGTTTTCAGCAGTAGTTGTTCCACAATTAAACAAGCCAAATGGTTAAGACCCCAGTGGTATGGAGGGTGCTGGTTGAAATATAAATATGGTGAGGCCTGGCAGATTGACTGCTTCTCACTGCCACGAACACGCCAAGCCAAGCGCTATGTGCTCACTATGGTGGAAGCCACCACTGGATGGCTAGAAACATATGCTGTGCCCCATGTCACTGCTCAAAACACTATTCTGGGTCTTGAAAAGCAAATATTGTGGTGCCATGGAACCCCAGAAAGGATCAAGTCGGACAATGGAACCCATTTCCTAAATAGCCTGATAGACACCTGGGCTAAGGAGCATGGGATAGAATGGATATACCACATTCCTTACCATCCACCAGCTGCTGGCAAAGTCGAGCGATGCAATGGGCTGCTGAAGACCGCACTCAAAGCAATGGGTGATGGGACATTTAAAAACTAGGACCAACATCTAGCAAAAGCTACTTGGTTAATTAATACTAGGGGGTCTGTCAATCGAGCTGGCCCTGCTCTGTCAGAACTTCTCTGTACTGTAGAAGGAAACAAAGTCCCAGTGGTGCATGTGAAAAATATGTTGGGGAAAAGAGTCTGGGTTACTCCTGCCTCGAGCCAAGGCAAGCCCACTTGTGAGGTTGCCTTTGCTCAAGGACCTGGGTGCATGTGGTGAATAATGCAGGAGGATGGACAAGTGAAGTGCATTCCACAAGGAAGTTTGAATCTGGGTGTGAATAGGCAGTAATTTGAACTGTGTGATGTTAGCTGTCATATGATACTGCCTGTTACTACTTCTCTAGCTTAAGGATCCGAACTGCTCAGGTCAACGAAGAACGAACTGCAGCACCCAGTGACTTCCCCAACACCAGCGTCCTCACCACAAATTGAATATGGATTGCACAAAGCCTCCCAGATGAGAGCTCCAGACTCACATTGCACCATTTCGACCCACCCTAAAGCACTGTTGTGACATGAACCCATGACCATGGAAGAAAAGGACTGATACTTCTGGAAATATTGACAAATGGGAATAGGAGCAACTTGGGCCTGATGTAGATGGTTTGGGATAAGGGTTGGAATGGTGTCCTGGTTCCCCAGGCACAGACCCATGGGCCCGCCATGCAGGCAGGCAATGAGTAGCCCTGAATCTGCTGAGATATCCAATCAAGTCAGCTGACTCACAGGTATATCCCATACCACTTAATCATGCTCATTATAAATGGAGGGAGCTCAAGGAGGGTCAAGTTCTTCTTCGTAGGGCTCCTCCATCCTGGCCTTCTGTTCCTGCTGTTGACATCAAGGATCAGGCTGAGTAGAACTTTGTATTGTCTATGTTGTTTGTTTTATTAGTCTTGTTATTTCATTAAATCTGTTTCTATTTCAACTCACGGGGCTTCTCTTTATTTTTTCTATACTTTTTCTCAACTGTGGTGGAAGCATCGGGTGGTAGACTAGCTGCTATGATTTAGCCCTGGGTACTGGCTAAATGTAGACATCAGGTTGTTCCTGGCTGTGTTGCTGGTGCCCATGTAAAACTGCAGTAGGGGAATTCTTGTGAATGGCCAGTTTTGGTTGTGAACAGCCAAGAAGGAGGGTGAATGTGTCACCCCAATCTACTCCAAGTGCTTCAATTCAGATGCCACTCGGCTGTCCCAAAGGGCTAGGGAGCTTGGGCTGCCCACACCATGCCCACCCATTGGCTACAGGACTGTGAGCATCACTTCAAGGTGTCCCCCATGTGCTGACATATGTCCATTGTGAATCATGGGGGACAGCAGCAGAGTGACCAGGCTGCCAGCCAGCCCTTATCTCCTTCCTCTGCCTTATTTGCTTCCAGTGGAAATTGGATTGGGAACAGGCACTCTGAGAGATGGGGAGTTGGAAATGGAGCAGCCAGTGGGGGTGGCTGATAACAACATTTCCTGGAGATGGAGCACTTGGGCAAGGGCTTCTAAAAACAGCTCTCAGGCATGGTGAAGCGGAGATGGGTGAGATTAATAAACCCATCTGCAGCACTGGATTTCTCATCTGCCTGCAAAACAGCCAGTGCTGAGATCCTGTCTGACACCTCAGAGGCAAAACAAAGTGGTGAGAGACCCTGAGGACCTGGGATGACCCTGTGAGGCTGGGGAAGATAGATAGATGATGCTGGTGGCCAAAGTTGCAGCTCCTGTGAACTGGGAGAGGCTTGTGCACCCGAAGCAATGGAGGAAAGTGGGTCATGGTGGGAGATCAAGACTTGTCCTGAAAAGCACCCTGAGGTAGCAAGGTCAGGTAACTGCTTATGTGTGGGAGTTTGGCTTGTAAGTAATGGACATGGAGTGTTAGAGCAGGTGCACGAACAGGCTACTGTGCAGGCACTAGCGGTCAAGATTAGGCCTCAAGGACGTACTGTCCTTGCAGAGTAGCACAAGAAACTAAGTTACATAAGATAGGGAACTAACAGGCAAGGCGGAGAATATGATAATTAGAAGCTGAAGCATAGGTTAAAAGTTAATGATTGATGTAGAAGTGGTCTAATGAAAACCTAAGAAAAAGATAATAAGATATGCTTAGTCGTGGTGATTTGACAGAAGAATGATATATAAGTAAATGTATCTGCGCAATAAAACGAGCTTTCCGGATAACTCATATTGAGTCGTTCCTGATTTCTCCAGTCCCGTCCCGCAACTGGCGCCCGAACAGGGACCCGAGGAATGAGCAGGACTCACGCTCGGGGAAGCTAAGAAAAGCTCGCCTCTGCAAAGAGTAGGAGCTCAGCGGAGAGAAGGACGAGAGCGACAGCAGGCTACCATTATGGGAAGCTGGACAGGCTACCGTTAATGGGAAGCTGGACAGGCTACCGTTATGGGAAGCTGGACAGGCTACCGTTATGGGAAGCTGGACAGGCTACCGTCAAGGGAAGCTGGAGTGAAAACCCGGGTAAGAAAAATGGAAAAAGAAGTAACACTGTCGCTAGCTATTGTTATGCTTTTTAGAAAAGTGAGGACTGGACATAAGTAAAAAGACTTTGGGCTCCCTATATGCTTGGGGGTATGCCAGAGGACACTTTCAAGACCCTAACACGTTGTTTGATGTAACGGAGTGGAGAAAGTGTGGGGACTCTCTGTGGGACAATGTTATTGACGGTGATAAAACGGCGAAAAAATTGCAAAAACCGTGGCGGGAGGTAAACAATGCCCCACCCGCCCCCCCCCCCCCCGCGCGCGCCGCGGCTGGAGCGGCGGCCGGCGGCGGGGCCGTGCCTGGCGCAGCGGAGCGGCACGATCGGCATTCCACCCCCCCCTTCTCCCCCGCGCCCCCCACCCCCTCCTCCCCGCGCGCGCTGTGGCAGCAGCCGGAGCGTTCGCGGCTTCAAGGCCCTCGCCACCGGGAGCGTTTCCTGCCGGAATCAGAGTGTTGGACCGAATGCCTGTTCCGTCCCCCCTACCTATTCCCGCGGCGAGAGAGAAGTGTCTGGGACAGAAGGAGAGGCAATGGACACAGACGAACAATGGCCCGTTCCGCCGCCGCCCCCCCCCCCCCACCGCCTGAACCAAATGTTCCTGAAACATCTGACCCACCTGAACCACCTCACCTGAGTGCGAGATTTCAAAAGGAGCGTGGTTGGGGGGTGGGCAGGCTGGGACAAGAAATGGAAAGGGAGCCGGGGTAAAGAGAAAATGTCACTATGATTTAGTCTGACTCAGATTAAGACTAAACTGTAGGTAAAATATCTCAAAATAACTGGGGGAAAGAAAAAAAAAAAAAAAAAAAAAGGAAAAATAGTTGTGCATGAGCTGCTTTTTGTGGGGAGAATTAACAGTAGTTGCAAACATAATTTTTCAGACCTTCTGGAATAAACATTTAAGCAAGTAACAATGTTAAGATAAAAACATCACAGTACCTGTAATGCTCTTTAGCAGCAGAGCAGTTTTTATAAAGCAGTCACAGTAAAACAGGGTGCAAATGAGCCATATATGCAATTTCTAAATTGGTTGCAAAATGCACTTGATAGGGCACCTTTATCTGATCCTGGGCGAGAAGCATTACTCATGATTTTAGGTGTTGAAAATTCTAACCCAACCTGCGAGCGTATTTTACAGAGTCTGCCAAAAAAAAAAACCTCCAGTATTGCTGAAATGAGGGATGCTTGTTCCGGGGTAGGAACACCTGAAGAGGATGCTGGTTTCATGGCCTCAGCTTTTCCTGCAGCTATCCGACCCTTGGTAACAACATTTGGATAGTTCCCATGGTCCTTTAAAAGGAGGGGATGACTTTGCCTTTTGGCTTTCCTCCAAGGTGTGGCCGGCCTTGTGGGGGGAGCCCTTGGGTAAACAAGCCCCAGGTACCCCACATTGGATAAATGACTGCCAGCTGTCCTGTTTTGGGGACAGGGGCTGGGTCCATTTGAGGAAAGAGTGGAGTGTCTGTCTGTGAGGTGGACGCACTTTGCAGAGTTTTCCTGTTGGGGAAGGACCTCCTGATTCTCCCTGCAACTGGGCCCTGGTCATGTTTGGCATTTGCAAATGGGGGCTTCATGGGAAAACAATATGGGACTACTTCTATATGATGAGCCTATTGACATGGTTGTCTACATCTTTTCTGTGGGAGACTTTGTTTCTTTGTTAATTCCACCTATTATTGAATTCCACCTGTTATTGGTTGCTATTGTGTTAATGATTGTACCTTGTGTTTTCAAAAAGGCAACAAGCATGATTAAAGATGCCATGAAGATCGTATGGCTGGCTCAAGAAGAAAAAGGGGAAATTGTAGAAATGCATTTAAAAGAGAATGGCCATATAGTGAACCAGCCATGTGGGATGTTGGCCTAGGCAGGTAGCCACATTCTGGAAGCTGCTTCAAAAAAAAAAAAAAAAATAAGAAAGAGCAATGACTGCTTCACTAGGGAATGCAGGAGTGAACAGATGGGAGTGACCAATTGGACATTGTGTGAGAAGAACTTAAGAACCAACGGGAACTGAACTGAGCTGCATGTTTGCCTTGTACTAGAGACTTTTAACCAATTAAATAATGCGTGACCGCGTGTAGGGAAAGAAAAATTTGTAAAAAGGGACAGACAGAATTAATAGAAGATTTAGATAGCGTTAGGCATGCTGTGTTGCAAAATAGAGCTGCTGTTGATTTTTTGCTTTTAGCACAAGGCCATGGATGTGAAGATTTTGAAGGGATGTGCTGCTTCAATCTAAGCGATCGTGGGGAATCAATTCACCAACAACTGCAGTGGCTTTGAGATGGGGGGGGGGGAGCAAAAAGAGTTAATAGAAATAGTTTAATTAGAGAAATATGCAGCTCTTGCTTGGAAAGTATGTAAAGTATGTAATCTTGCCTCTCCTGCTTGGAGACCTTGCTTGCTAGACAAAACAGGTGCTACAGGCCGCTGATTAGAAGGAGGCCATTGGGAAAGGGGAGAAAGGCTCCTGCTCCTTCTGATAAGGGGGAAAGGTCGAGCATTCGAGCCTGGAGAAGAGCCAGAGGCCCACAGAGCACGCGCAGCCAACTGAGGAAGACTTGGAGCCTTCCTCCCGAGACCCCCGAAGAGGACCACCAGGGGGCACTGCGCAGGCGTGACCAGGCGGAGCAAGAGGCGTGGAATATTATAATGATCTGATACAATGATGTAATGTTTATGATACACTCCTCATGAATATGTATTACTTAGTGCCATAAAAGAAGCACCCTTTGGCCCCCCAAGTGTGCAAGTTCGGAGGAGCGATCCCCCTTGCACCCGGCGCTGAATAAACATACCTACTTTATAACTTTACAAGAGTTATAGAGTCTTTTCCGCACGTCAGTTGGCGACCCAGATGGGACCTCTCTGCTCGGCTGCAGGATCGACTGAGGGACGGACGTCCTAGGCGCGCCCCAGACCTTTCTGGAGGAACTCCGCTCCTCGGCCGCTCACTGCGGGAGCAGACAAGAACCATCTACACTTGCGGACAAACGGTATGTTTTATTGGAGTAGCCTGTAAGTCGTACGCGTGGCCGGGGCAGCTGGTAAATCGCACAGAGACGTCTGGCGTGCAGCACAGTCCCTGTAGGGAAGGAGTCTCCGTTTGGTGGGGAGCCGGCTGGGGAGGCGGGCTGGGGGATTCGCTCGCGATCTTCGGGGTGAACTGAGTGAATCCCTAGGGAACAGTTGTGTGTGAGTGTGTAACTTTAGGAGCCCGCTATAGAATTCGCTGACCGATAGAGCGGCCGCTAGCGATCCTCGGGGTGGATCGAGTGAATTCAGAGGTAGTATGCATGAAATGAGTGTGTGGATATGTATGTTGTGTATGTTTGTCTAAAGTGTTGAAGTGCCCTAACTAATAACAGATCATCGTGTTTATTGGTTGGGTTGTGGTTCGGAGTCTGAGATCTTGTGCTCCGAAGGTGGAGATCCAAGTCCCCTGAGGGTTCGGGTCCCCCTTTTCTGACGGATGTAGTGGAAATTGAATTATGGCTAAAGATTTATGGCTTATGATTTATGCTGAAACATTGTGACTGGCACCTTTGTGTTTGAGTGTAAGGAGCTCCTTTGCATGGCTGTGGGCTGTGTTGTGTGATTGTTTGGTGTGTGGAGCTCCGATCCGCTCGTCCGCTGTCCTGCGGGGGAAAGGGGGGGGGCGGTCGGTGTAAGCGAGTGATATTTGAGATGCCTGAGCTTAATTGCCGGTTCACTCGGCTAAAGTGTGACCCTCAGTTAAGGTCTGAGTGTTAACCGTCTGTGTCTTTATCACGAATCACACAGCCGTATGGCAGATTCATTATTGTCCTATACACGAAGGAGGGACTTTTTCTTCGTGGTCCAATCTTTGTGATCAAATGTGAACAAGACGTTTGGGTTAGGTTTGAAGACGACTTTTAGTGCAGGTGTGGGAATTGATTAGATTGGGATAAAATAGGGGTAAAGGAGAGCTCGTGAAGATTTAAGGTCGTAGGGAGGGAGGATCGAAGCCAACCTCCCATCCCCCTGGCACGGAGCACACCCTAGTGCCTGTCCTTTGTGTCATCACTGTTGTTTGTTTGTTCGGGCAGTCTTTGAATTTTAATAACTACATAATACCTCCAAAGGGGAGGCAGGAGTTTTATCCTAGCTGCTGCCTTGAGCTTCAGTGTATACGCTGCGGAGCCAGTACACCCTTAAATAGATTGCGTTGGGTTAATTATCATTGCTGCAGGACCCGACGTCACGTATTTTAGATTAAAATCAGAATAAAAAAAATAAATAAAAAAAAAAAATACAAATGAGAGATCAGGGATAGCCCCTTCCCAAAATCCCCAAAATCAAATGCCAGGAAAGTGTTTTTATTGTGGGCAGGAGGGCCACCTTAAACGAGACTGCCCTGAGTTGAAAAGAGAGGAGAAATTGTTTCTGGTTGTAAATTATGAAAAAGCGAAGGAGGCCGCTTTAAGGCCAGAGGCGATCATGAGACTGTCTCTAGTGCCAGAGATAAGGCCTCTGCCTGAGAAGCAAGTATTCAGTGAAAAGGAGATAACAACTTTCAAGGAATTAGGAACAAAAGAGTCAGGCAGGCAATGGATCCTCCCTGATGGCAAGGAACTGGTGAATAAACAAGTAATGAGACATATTTTAACTATTTCGCATCAAGGGAGTCATTGGGGAGTTCAGGCAATGTGTGATGCTGTATTAAGAAAATATGCCTGCACAGGACTGTACACAGAAGCTAAACAAATCTGTTGTAGCTGTGTAACATACCAACAAATAATCCCCAGATATGGGATTGCAGGGTATATTGACCCAGATAAGGGAAGTCAGCTCACTTCACATATCCCCCAAGAATGAATGAACACCCTAGAGAGAAAGTGGGAGTTTCATACTCGATGGCATCCCATCAAGAGGCTTCAGGAAAAGTGGAGAGGATAAATCAAACATTAAAGAAACACCTGCCAAAATTGGTTTTAGAAACCAAACTATCATGGACAAAGTGTTTACCTCTGGCCTTTCTCAGATTCAAACTGCTCCTAGAAAGGATCTAGGAGTGTCACCATATGAGATGCTGTTCGGGCTGCCGTGTCTGGGAGGAGATGGCGAGGTGCCCACTCTCGAGACCAAAGATAAATTCCTCAAGAACTATGCACTCGGGTTGTCTTCTTCCTTATCATCCCTTAAGGTACGCGGACTGCTGGCTCAAACTCCACCTCTGGAATTTCCAGTACACACCTTCCAGGCGGGAGGCTGGGTCCTAGTGCATGCCTGGAAGGAATCAAAGCTCCAGCCCGAGTGGGAAGGACCTTTTCAAGTACTGCTGACCACTGAGACTGCTGTGAGAACTGCAGAGAAGGGGTAGACTCACTACACACGATTAAACACAGAACTGTCATATTTCAAAGCAAACTATCTTCAAAAAAGGGGGGGGAGTAGTGGCACATGTTAAGGAGGACTGACGGGGACCTGGGGGATCTACCCTAGCAGATCCACTGGTTACAATAAAGCTAGGGAAAGAAGAAAAAGGAGTAGAATTTTTGGTGGACACAGGGGCAACATATTCAGTTCTGAATCAAGCTTTAATACCTCTGGAAAATGATTATGTCATGGTAAAAGGAGCAACTGGCCAAAGTGAAAAGGCATACTTCTGTAAACCTTTAGAATACAAATTGGGAAAACATTGGGGCATTCATAAATTTTTGTACATGCCTAATTCCCCAAAGGCACTCCTGGGCAGGGACCTGCTAGAACAATTAAATGCAATTATTAAATTTGAAAAAGGGGAAATTATTCTGGAGGTAAATGATCAGCAATATGTACAAATGCTGAGCTTATTTTTAACCAGCATATCCATCGAGGGACAAATTAATATAGAAGTATTGAACCAGGTATTTCCTGGGGTATGGGCCACTGATGTGCCAGGAAAAGCAAAAAATGCTCCACCCGTTGAAGTTAGACTTAAAGAGGGAAAGCAGCCAGTGAGAATCAAACAATACCCCCTGAAAAGGGAGGACAGGGAAGGAATTTACCCGGTAATAGAAAAATTTTTACAATTTGGGTTATTAAAGGAATGTGAATCTGACTTTAACACCCCCATATTACCTATTTGTACACCTGATGGATCATACAGAGTGGTCCAAGATTTACAAGCTGTAAATAAAATCACTGAAGATCTTTACCCGGTAGTACCAAATCCGTATACTTTATTAACTGAGCTAACACCTGAACTAACCTAATTTACCGTTGTAGATTTGAAAGATGCCTTCTTTTGCCTCCCTCTCCATGAAGCCAGCCAGAAAATATTTGCATTTGAATGGGAAAACCCCAAGAGTGGACGGAAAACTCAGCTCACTTGGACGGTGTTGCCTCAAGGATTCAAGAATAGCCCTACCATATTTGAAAAACAGCTTGCAAAGGATTTAGAGTCCTGGGAAACCCCACCTGAAGAAGGAAAGATAGTGCAGTACGTAGATGACATCCTGATAGCTACCTGGACAGAAGAAGCCTGCATAATGTGGACAGTAAGTTTGTTAAATTTCTTGGGGCTCCAAGGGTACCGGGTGTCTAAGAAAAAGGCTCAAGCAGTAAAACAAAAAGTAATCTATTTGGGCTATGAAATTAGTGCTGGGCAGAGGTCTCTGGGACAAGACCGGAAAGAAGCAATATGTCAAACCCCGAGACCACGGACTGTGAAAGAACTACGAACCTTTTTGGGGATGAATGGGTGGTGCAGGCTATGGATTTATAATTATGGACTGCTTGTGAAGCCCCTATATGCACAGACTGTAACGAAGCAAAAGAATCTTCAGTGGACCAAGGAGGCTGAGCTAGCTTTCAGGCAATTGAAAAAGGCTTTGATGTCAGCCCCGGCTCTAGGACTCCCAGACGTGAGTAAACCATTCCTTCTTTTCTCCCACGAAAAACAAGGAATTGCCCTTGGAATACTGGCACAAGACTTAGGCCCATATCGCCGGGCAGTTGCCTATTTTTCCAAACAGCTAGATGGCACTGCAAAAGGCTGGCCTGGGTGTTTAAGAGCAGTTGCAGCTGTGGTACTGAACATCCAAGAGGCACGAAAGTTCACTTTGGGCCAGAAAATGACTGTGCTAGTATCTCACACAGTATCTGCAGTACTGGAAGCAAAAGGCAGGCACTGGCTTTCTCCACAGAGGTTCCTGAGATACCAGGCTGTCATGGTGGAGCAAGATGATGTGAGAATTGTGGTTACTAACATTGTCAACCCAGCTTCTTTTCTCAGTGGGAATATGGGAGAGCCGGTACACCACGATTGCCTAGAGACCATCAAAGCCACATACTCCAGCCGTCCAGACCTGAAAGATGACCCTATGGAAAACGCAGAGACCTGGTTTACCGATGGGAGTAGCTACGCTGTAAGTGGTAAAAGATATGCCGGGTATGCCATCACCACCAGTCAAGAAATAATAAAATCAGGACCCTTACCCACAAACACTTCTGCACAAAAGGCAGAAATAATCGCTCTGACACGAGCCTTGGAGCTAGCCAGAAATAAGATTGTGAATATTTACACAGACTTAAAGTATGCTTTTGGAGTCGTACATGCACATGGAGCAATTTGGAAAGAAAGAGGACTGCTGAACTCGCAAGGCAAGAACATTAAGCATGCAGAAGAAATTATAAAATTATTGGAAGCAGTTCAACTACCGAAGAAAATAGCAATCATGCACATAAAGGCACACCAAAGAGTGAGCTCAGAGTTGGAAAAAGGAAATGAGCTGGCGGACAGAGAGGCAAAACTGGCAGCCAAAAGAAAGGTAATAACAGAGGGGGCTTTAATTCCTGACGGGCAAGTCTCCCTAGAAGGTAAGCCAGAATATACCAAAGAGGATCAGAAGTTAATTACAGATTTAAAAGGATCGTATAACGAAGAAGGGTGGGCTCTCACACCACAAGGGAAACTGGTTATTCCCTCTCAGATGGTATGGTCCTTAGTAAGGGAAGAACATAAGAAGGGGCATTGGGGGCAGAAGCCCTGTATAAATATTTAATTGAAAAAATCTTAGCTAGAAATTTGTATACCACTGTGAGACAGATGACACAGCAGTGTGACCTTTGCCTCCAGACTAATCCCAAAAATACCCCAAAACTGGAGATGGGCCAAATTGGGAAAGGGAATGGACCGGGGCAACAATGGCAGATTGATTTTTCAGAACTTCCAAGGAAAAGGGGGTACAAATATTTACTTGTACTAACTGATACCTTTTCAGGTTGGCCAGAGGCATTTCCTACTAGAACAGCCCAAGCTCGGGAAGTAACCAAAATATTGCTATATGTAAAATCTCTTTTAGAAAAAAAACTTTAGAACCACAGTGGGAAGGCCCTTTCCAGGTGCTTCTTACCTCCTTCACTGCAATCAAGATCAGAGAACAAAACGCATGGATCCATCACACCAGAGTGAAGAAAGCTCATAAATCCTAATGGAGAATCACGCAAGTCCAAATGGGAAAACTATCTTCCTCACGATCATAATTATGATCCAGGGATGGGAAAACACCTTTAGTCAGAGTGGTACTGAATGGCCTTGGTCCCAAGCAAATCAGTATACTGGGTCTATGGGGGAAGGCTATTATTTAACAGGTTTAAATCTCTCAATTGTAGTTATGCATGAAAATCAGGTATATGCAGGACAGGAATGGGAAGAAAATGATTTGGAGGATTTTGGAAAACAAACAGTCTGGCAACTTCGGGGAACTATAGGGGAAACAATCAAAATAGGATGCCGAATGATCAATGGGACCACCCATGAGAAGGCTTCCCTAATTAGCGTGACCACAAGTGCAAACCTATCCTATGGTGCTCCCCGTTATCG
Source organism: Podargus strigoides (assembly GCA_028020825.1). Classification (NCBI taxonomy): domain Eukaryota; kingdom Metazoa; phylum Chordata; class Aves; order Caprimulgiformes; family Podargidae; genus Podargus; species Podargus strigoides. Next base: position 3,640,939 of record CM051662.1, on the reverse strand, counting down.
AAATATTGTGTAAATGAGTTAAATTGCTGGTATAATTTCACCTTAGTGCAGACTATTGAGGTAATTTGTCTCTGGGCCCATGATACTATCGGACTCTCATTCAAAATTAGAATAAAGGCCACACCTCACGCCACACCACACACCTCACACCACACCACCTCACCACACCACCTCACCGCACCACTACACCACACCACCACACCACACATCACACACCACTTAAACCCAGAATCTATGAAATTGGCCCATATGTAGTAAGAAACACAGGCCAACAACAGATTTTGTTTAACCCGGAGTGGTCTCTTAAACGTGTTGAATTGCTAATGCAGACTAATATCTCTGACATTCAACCAGTATGTTCTTCCTTTACTCAAACATCTTTCAATGGCTGGACAACTTGGCTGCAGAAGGAGGTGCCCTTCAAGGGCAGAATGCGAAGAGATCTAACTGGAGTATTGGGGACCGGATTGGGGGTCCTCAATGGAATTGATTCAGAAATAATAATGAATAAATTAGCTGCTGCAACTAACGATTTGACAAAATTGGAACAGCCTCTGCAGTCTTCTCTATTAGCATTAGGAACCAGTCAATGGCAATTCTCAAAAGTATTACCAAAATGGGAAAGGATAGAAGAACGAGACCACCGAATAATAATAAATGCACTTGATGTAGCCCAAAATAATATATCTTTGGCTCTCAGTTGTATGCAGGCACAATTATGGATACAATCACTGGCCGCCTTAATTATAAGAGAAGGCAGTGAGGGCATTTTCCCCATTGAAATTCGAAAAGCTGTCTGGGACAATGCCACTGATGTAGAAAGGAAGCTCCAAGCTTGGTGGACCCGAGGAAATTTCACCTACAACCCTATTACTAATGTGGCTACTACTTTTGTGTTAATCATACGTAACGCCTCAATATACACAATCCACCCCATCACTGCACTAGGATTAAACCATGATAAAACAGTGCTCTATCCTTCTGAGCACAGGGCATGGGCACGGAGAGCAAACAAGAAGTGGCAGACTAAATTTAGAATCTTGTGCTACACGAAAACAACAAGGGTTTATTTGTGAAGGTAATACAATTGATGCCCAAGACATTTGCCTTGATACTGAGAAAGGCATTTGTCACTTTGAGATCCATCCAAATATCAGTCAAAAGACTGTACTTGTATATATTGGTCAAGGTTGTGCATGTTTGAGAACTGCTTGTGCTTCTATAGTGATAGATGAAACGACGATAGATAGCAAGAATCGTTCTAACTTTTGTATTTGCAATTTTGTTATACAATGTTTCACAAATTATTACCTGTACCTATTGGAATGAATCTGACATTAATAAGACAACTAGTAAAGCACCAAGATTTGATCAAAATTTTGGAAGAGGTCCAAGAAAACGGGAAGAAAACTTTGATAACGGTTTATCATGATACAAAACAAATAAACAGAATTTTAAAAAGGGGTAAAACAATATGCAAGCCATAATTGGTGGGATGTACTTTTTGGATGGTCACCTACTGCAACTGGTATCCTGAATACAATGTTACACCCTATTGTTGTGCTTCTAATATTGGTTTTACTTAGCTTTGTGTTCTCTGTAATATTGTGTGTCTTGAATTGGAGAATGTTACAGCAACTGGCCATGCTAACTTCTGTATCTAATGCACATGGGAAGGCACTGAGAGATACCTTTTGAAACCATAGAGTCATAGAATTGTAGAAATAGACTACTAGATAAAGAATTTCTGTATTAGTAAAAGAATTTACTAACTCTGTAGAAAAGGGGGGACTGAGATGGGGGGGGGGGAGCAAAAAGAGTTAATAGAAATAGTTTAATTAGAGAAATATGCAGCTCTTGCTTGGAAAGTATGTAAAGTATGTAATCTTGCCTCTCCTGCTTGGAGACCTTGCTTGCTAGACAAAACAGGTGCTACAGGCCGCTGATTAGAAGGAGGCCATTGGGAAAGGGGAGAAAGGCTCCTGCTCCTTCTGATAAGGGGGAAAGGTCGAGCATTCGAGCCTGGAGAAGAGCCAGAGGCCCACAGAGCACGCGCAGCCAACTGAGGAAGACTTGGAGCCTTCCTCCCGAGACCCCCGAAGAGGACCACCAGGGGGCACTGCGCAGGCGTGACCAGGCGGAGCAAGAGGCGTGGAATATTATAATGATCTGATACAATGATGTAATGTTTATGATACACTCCTCATGAATATGTATTACTTAGTGCCATAAAAGAAGCACCCTTTGGCCCCCCAAGTGTGCAAGTTCGGAGGAGCGATCCCCCTTGCACCCGGCGCTGAATAAACATACCTACTTTATAACTTTACAAGAGTTATAGAGTCTTTTCCGCGCGTCAGCTTAAAGAACACACTTAAAAGATTCAAAAGGAGACAAGCTGGTTTGATTCATGGTTACAAAAAATATTTGGCAGTCTGTCCCCATGGGTACTTGGTTTGATCAAAGAAGGCATTCGCTGGGTAATCATAATTGTCTTGTTGTTAATTGGGCTAGGAATAGTATGGAAGCTAATAACAAAACTAGTCACTAGTCTAATGCATAAAGTTCTGTTCGTGCAAAAGGAAAAAGGGGGAATTGTGGGAGTTTGGCTTGTAAGTAATGGACATGGAGTGTTAGAGCAGGTGCACGAACAGGCTACTGTGCAGGCACTAGCGGCCAAGATTAGGCCTCAAGGACGTACTGTCCTTGCAGAGTAGTACAAGAAACTAAGTTACATAAGATAGGGAACTAACAGGCAAGGCGGAGAATATGATAATTAGAAGCTGAAGCATAGGTTAAAAGTTAATGATTGATGTAGAAGTGGTCTAATGAAAACCTAAGAAAAAGATAATAAGATATGCTTAGTCGTGGTGATTTGACAGAAGAATGATATATAAGTAAATGTATCTGCGCAATAAAACGAGCTTTCCGGATAACTCATATTGAGTCGTTCCTGATTTCTCCAGTCCCGTCCCGCACTTATGGGGTGAGTGATGTGGGTCAAGCCGTGGTAAATACCCCTTGTAGGTAAGCACAGGTATGGTCCCCTGGGACCAGCAATGCTAACACAGGAGGGATTTGTGCCAGGGCAACCCACTGCTGTGTGCCCTCATCCCATGCATAGGTGGTCCCACTTGGTATGGTGCAAATCACCCTCCTGCAAGACCTTGGGCTAATGTGGGGTTGGGGTTTACACACACAAGGGTGACAGTAAGGGACAGAGGTCACAAGTTGTGCTCTGGAGACCCCAGATGAGTGCCCTGGGTGGAAAGCATGGTGGTGCTCTGCCCTCTGGGCTCCCTTTCAGGCTCATCATGAGACTCCCAGAAAATCCCCTGGGGCAATCCGATCTCTGGGACTCAGGGAACCTATCCCTCCCTCAGTCAGGTCGGGTATTCCATGGTTTAAGGAGCCCAAGTTCACTGACAGTCCTGGCAGCTCAGGCACACCCACAGCCTGTGCCACCCTTCGTGGGACAATGCAAGTCACCCAGTGAGGAGGAAAGAAAACAAGGTCCAATAGAGATAAAGCCACTTTGCACCCATATATAAAACCTTGGGGGGAAAAAAAAAATCACCCTCGTGACACATCCTACATAAACACAAGAGTTTATATCACTGCTAGTAGATGTTAGCCAGTTTTATTTCACAGAGCAGTCAGACTTGGTGATGAAACTCTGTCTGAAGCTTCAGGGAGACATGACATGTTTCCCAGTAGTCCTTGAATGGCTATCAAATGTATCATGGTTAGGAGCCAGTCTGGAGGGACTTTTTCTCCAGTAGCTCCTATTCCAGGAAACGAGTGTGCCCTGTGCATTCCCTAAATTTGTCAGTGATCACAGAATCACCTAGGTTGGAAAAGATCTTGAAGATCGAGTCCAACCATTAACCTAACACTGACAGTCCTCTGTGGGGAAGCAAGACAAGGCCGAGCTAGTGGGAAAGTACAAAAACTAGAGACATGCATAGAGATAAGAGGCAGAAACCATAACAGAACATGAACAAGAAGCGGATAAGTAGCATGTGTTCAATTAGCCTGCAAGCTGATAGGAGTATTAAAGGTAAACTACTGAGCTATGGGTATAAATATGAACTGATCTATTAATAGCTACAGTATAAATGTGCACCAACCTATTAATAGCCACTGTAACAGTATAAATTGGAGCTGATGTACTAATAAAGCGTCTTTCCTTCTACACTACCTGGGAAGCCCGTGCCTTAATTGCCACAGTCCTCAACTATACCATATCCCTGAGTACTATGTCAACATGACTCTTAAAAACCTCCAGGGATGGAGACTCCACCACTGCCCTGGGCAGCCCATTCCAATGTCTGACAACCTTTTCTGTGAAGAAATTCTTCCTGATGTCCAGTCTAAACCTCCCCTGGCACAACTTGAGGCCATTACCTCTTGTCCTATTGCTTGTTACTTGATTAAAGAGACTCATCACTGCAACCTCCTTTCAGCTAGTTGTAGAGAGCGATGAGGTCTCCCCTCAGCCTCCTTTTCTCCAGGCTAAACAGCCCCAGTTCCCTCAGCTGCTCCTCATAAGTCTCTTACTCCAGACCCTTCACTAGCTTTGTTGCCCTTCTCTGGACACGCTCAGGTATCTCAATGTCCTTTTTGTAGTGAGGGACCTAAAACTGAACACAGTACTCGAGGTGCAGCCTCACCAGGGCTAAGTACAGGGGTAAGATCACTTCCCTGCTCCTGCTGGCCATGCTGTTCCTGATACATGCCAGGATTCCATTTGCCTTCTTGGGCACACTGCTGACTCATGTTCAATCGTCTGTCAATTAACACCCCCAGGTTCCTCTCTGACTGGAAGCTTTCCAGCCACTCCTCCCCAAGCCTGTAGTGCTGCTGGGGGTTGTTGTGGCCAAAGTGCAGAACCCGGCATTTGGCCTTACATTTGGCCAACTCATACAGTTGGCCTTAGCCCATCGATCCAGCCTGTCTAGGTCCCTCTGTAGAGCCTTCCTACCCTCAAGCAGATCAACACTTCCACCCAACTTGGTGTTGTCCGCAAACTCACTGAGGGTACACTTGATCCCCTCATCTAGACCATCGATAAAGATGTTAAACAGGAGTGGCCCCAGTACTGAGCCCTGGGGAATACCAGTCGTGACTGGCCACCAACTGGATTTAACTCCATTCACCACAACTCTCTGCGCCCAGCCATCCAACCAGTTTTTTACCTAGCAAAGTGTATGCCCATCCAAGCCACGAGCAGACAGTTTCGCCAGGAGAATGCTGTGGGAAACGGTGTCAAAGACCTTACTAAAGTCAAGGTAGACGATATCCACAGCCTTTCCCTCATCCAATAAGCGGGTCACCCTGTCGCAGAAAGAGAGGCCACACTCTTCTTGTTGCACCCCAGGATACCATTGTCCTTTTTGGCCACAAGGACACATTGCTGGCTCATGGTTAACTTATTGTCTACCAGGACTCCCAGATCCTTCTCCTCGGAACTGCTTTCCAGGAGGTCCCCCCCTAACCTATACTGGTGCCTGGCATTCTCCTTCCTCAGGTGCAGCACCCTACACTTGCCCTTATTGAACCTCATGGGGTTCTTCTCTGCCCAGCTCTCCAGCCTGTCCAGGTCACTCTGGATGGCAGCACAGCCCTCTGGCGTGTCAGCCACTCCTCCCAGTTTTGTAACATCAGCGAACCTGCTGAGGATACACTCTGTCCCCTTGTCCAGGTCATTGATGAATATGTTGAACAAGATCAGACCCAGTACTGACCCCTGGGGGAACACTGCTGGCTACAGGCCTTCAACTTGACCCTGCTCTGTTGATCATGACCCTCTGAGTTCTGTCTCTCCACCAGCTCTCAGTCCACCTCACTGTCCACTCATCTAACCCACACTTCCTACGTTTCCCTATGAGGATGTTATGGGAGACAGTGTCAAAAGCCTTGCTGAAGACAAGGTAGATAATGTCCACTGCTCTCCCCTCATCTAACCAGTGAGTTATGACATCATAAGAGGTTCTCAAATTGGTCACGCATGATTTTCCCTTGGTGAATCTATGTTGACCTCTCAATGATTTTCTTGTCTTCTACATGTTTAGAGATGAAATCCAGAACAATTTGTTCCATCACCTTTCCAGGGACGGAGGTGAGACTAACCATCCTGTAATTTCCTGGGTCCTCCTTCTTGCCCTTTTTTAAGACTCAAGTGATATTGGCCCTCCTTCAGTCCTCAGGCACCTCTCCTGTTCTCCATGACCTTTCAAAGATGATGGAGAGTGGCCTAGCAATAACATCTGCCAGCTCTCTCAGCACTCATGGGTGCATCCCATTGGGGCCCATGGTTTTATGGGTGCCCAGTTTGGCTAAGTGGTCTCTAAACTGGTCCTCCTCTACTGAGATAAAGTCTTCCTCTCTCCACTTTTTCTCTTACCTCCAGGGTCCAGGATTCATGAAGGCCAGCTTTAGCAGTGAAGACCTGTTGCAGAATGTTGGAGAAGGCGAGGGAAGCAAGACGCAACTCAGTATGAGTTATAAGCAAGCTTCAACTTTATTCGAGTTCTGCTATGCCTTTTATACACTGGAGGTTAATTATGCCTACTTATGTTAAATTATGCCTACATATCTATATTTGGTTGGCTAAGCATAAAGCTACATTTGCATATTCCAGCCTCTTGCGGTTATCTTCTTCTGGATTCTTCCCGCAGGTTCTACCTTGGAACTTTCCACCAGATTCGGGCTTATTCTGACCTGGAGCTTTCCACAAGCTTCCAGGTCAGAGTGACCCTGGGAAGCTACAGCTATCAGCAGTACAGCTCCCCTTATCAGTACTGCTCGCTCACAGCTGTTACATTCAGCCCTGTGCTCACAGTTGTTACATTCGGCCCTGTTCAGCAAGCCATTCCTCCACAATTCCCCCTTTTTCTTTTTGAGCGAGCAGTATCTGGTTGGAAAGTTGAGCTACTTGTTTCATTATGCAGTTATAAGCAATTTTAGCAACAACTACAATAGCAATGCCTATTCCTATCCAGCGCAAGCCTTCTTTAACAAGCGAAAGCAGCCATGGTGTTAATCCCCCAAATATAGAAGACAGCCATTTATCAAATGGATTGTTATTAACAGTGATCTTATTGGCGTGTTGCTTTAGCCAGTTTAACTGCTTATGGATGGAATTACTGTGATCAGATAAGTTAAAGCAACACATACCCTCGAAGTCTTCACAACCATGGCCTTGTGCTAAAAGCAAAAAATCAATAGCGGCGCGATCTTGAAGCAAAGCATGTCGCAAACTATTTTGATCTACTAACAATTCATTAATAATATCTGTGGTAATATTTGATTGCTTAACAGACCAACAAGCTAGCCTTTCGATCTCTTTAAGGGCATGGGCAGCTGTTCTGAGGCAAGTGCTTGGGCCTGCAGAAGACTTTCCTGTTTTAGCGGCCACTGCTCGACCCATACTGGTTCGTCGGTGAGCCATGTTAACTGGATCGGGAAAGTCCACTGGGCAGTGACCGCCCCTAAAAAGGGTCATTCGTGAGACGCAGTCCCAGCTGAGAAAGCACATCTCGTCCGATGAGAGCATCGACTCCGATGGGCAATGACAAAATGTTCACAACTGTGTGGGCTTTTTTGTCGTCGATGGTGATGCACACAGGAGAAGCGCTGCATTTTACCATTTTACTGTGGTGGTTCCTCCCACACCTTCGATACCTGTGGCAGCTGGGTGACATGGCCAGTCAGGTGGCCACCGTGTGGAACTAACAATGGTGACATCGGCGCCAGTGTCCATTTGTTCACTCTTATCTGTTCACTCCTGCGTTCCTTAGTGAAGCAGTCATTGCTCTTTTTTTTTTTTTTTTGAAGTAGCTTCTAGAATTTGGCTACCTGCCTAGGCCAACATCCCATATGGCTGGTTCACTATATGGTTATTCTCTTTTAGCCAGCCATACGTTCTTCATGGTATATTTAATCATGCTTGTTACCTTTTCGAAAATATAAAGTACAATCGTTAATATAATAGCAACCAATAATAGGTGGAATTCAATAATAGGTGGAATTAACAAAGAAACAAAGTCTCCCAGTCAATAGGCTCATCATATAGAAGTAGTCCCGTATTGTTTTCCCACGGAGCCCCATTTGCAAATGCCAAACCTGACCGGGGCCCAGTTGCAGGGAGAATCAGGAGGTCCTTCCCAACAGGAAAACTCTGCAAGGTGCGTCCACCTCACAGACAGACACTCCACCCTTCCTGCAAGTAGCCCCAGCCCCTGTCCCCAAAACAGGACACCTGGCAGTCATTTATCCAATGTGGGGCACTTGGGGCTTGTTTACCCAAGGGCTCCCCCCACAAGGCCGATCGCACCTTGAAGGAAAGCCAAAAGGCAAAGTCATCCCCTCCTTTTACATTTTCTCTTTACCCGGATCAAATCCTTTCCCCGCATTTCCCGCCTCCGCCCCCCCCCCTTTCCATTTCTTGTCCCAGCCTGCCCACCCCCCAACCACGCTCCTCTTGAAATCTTGCACTTGTTCATATATGTGGGCGCCGCTGGAATAGGGGGGGGGGGGGGGGGGAACGGAACAGGCATTCGGTCGGGGCCCTGAAGCTGCGAACGTTTCGGCTGCTGCCGCAGCGCTCGCGCGCGGGGGAGGGGGTGGAATGCCGATCGTGCCGCTCCGCTGCGCTAGGCACGGCCCCGCCGCCGGCCGCCGCTCCAGCCGCTGCCGCGGCGCTCGGGGGGGGGGGAAAAACGGAGGGGCACCGTTCACCTCCCGCCACTGTCCCCGCAACTTTTTCGCCGTTTTATCACCGCTAACAACATTGTCCCGCAGAGAGTCCCCACACTTTCTCCACTCCGTTACATCAAACAACGTGTTAGGGTCTTGAAAGTGTCTTCTGGCATACCCCCAAGCATATAGGGAGCCCAAAGTCTTTTTACTTATGTCCAATCCCCGCTTTTCTAAAAAGCATAGCAATAAAGCCACAAGCCCCGAAACATGCTTTAGGCTTTCTAACCCCTGCTTTTCTAAAAAGCGTAAAAGCAATTCACAGGCTACCTCACGCTCCATTGTTTTTTGGCTGGTCCAGCCGTAACTCCTCGAAGCCTCTCTCCGCTTCGGTAAACTCCTCAAAGCCTCTCTCCGCTTTGGTAAACCGGATAGCGACGGGAGGGTTCCCTCTCAGGGATCTCCCGCTTCAGGATGACCCCTACACTGGGTCTCCTGCTGTGCAGCACGAACACCCCTCTCTCCGGGTTTCATCCCCTGGTGAGCGTAGCCTTAAGCGGATAGCGGGTCAAACAGTCTCTGTGCTCACAGTTGTTACATTCGGCCCTGTTCAGCAAGCCATTCCTCCACAAAGACCGAGGCAAAGGCATTCAATAACTCTGCCTTCTCTGTGTCTTCCGCCACTAGGGCGCCCACCTCATTCATCAGCGGCCCCACATTTTCCCTAGTCTTCCTTTTCCTATTGATATACTGAAAAAAACCCCTTCTTGTTGTCTTTGAAACCCCTTGCCAGATTTAATTTCAGAGCAGCAATGAGCTGAGCCCCCAGCCAGCAGCAGGGATTCCTCTGCCACGGACTCACCTTATTCCACCTCCTTTTTATATTTATTTTGCAGCTTGGCTGCATTGCAGTGAGCTCCGAGCGCATGCACATGATCATGTATGGCATTTCACAAGAATAGTTCTTCAAAAGTAGGAATTGTTTCACCTCCAATTTTCTGACCAGAGCCTGATTACACATGCGCACAAACTGCTCACCGCCAGTGACCCCATATAGCTTCCTGGACCAATGCACGCATTTCAATTAGCCAAAAATTAGTTGGTTTGGGCTAGAGAAGGGCTTTCCAGAGGAGACTTATTAGAAGAAATCCTTTTTAATGTTTTTTTAAAGGAGGTTGAATGCAGTAAAAGGCAGAAGTGTTTTTTGAGCCCTTGTTGCTACTGTGTGCTGTAGCGTTGGGTGAAATGGATGTGATAAATGGGGGGTCCTCCAGGTCCAGAAAAGGTAGGACACAAATAGGTGGGAAATTCCCTTGGGACAGAGGCCAGAGAGCAGGTGGCTGTGGTGGCCGAGCTGGGAAAGGGGCCCAATCCATCACTCATGGACCTCTGAGCCCTTTGCACCGCTCCCATAGATTTCATCCTTACCCCTGTGAGAAGTGATGGGGAGAGGGACCAACTCCAACTGGAGCCGCAGAACTGCGCGGGATTCCAACCTGGTGCCAGGAGCATCGTCTAAGCCATCCCCACAGAGAGAAGAATCCGTCCCTCTGCTATATTTCCAAGCAGACACCATTAGGGATATTTCCCCCCTCATATCTTCCTTTTCTTTCATTCTAAACAAAAGGAAGGTCTCTCCCAGACCAGCACAAGTGATAGCGTGTACCCACAAAGAAATGGGGAAATGTCAAACTTCAAACATTTATTACTCAGATGATGCATTTTATAGCCTACAGTGGGTCTGGATGTTCTATATACAAAGACTGAATTGCCACAAAGAGTTATTACCTCCCTTGTTTTAACAGTCTCTGAAATGCTGAAAATGATGAGTTTGTGTTTTCTCTGGTATGCATGTGAGAAACAACTTGTGTTTTTGCAGTGTTGTGAGAATCATACTTTTGTAGAACCAAGAGAAACACCACAGCCTTGTGCATCCAGGTGCCAGATGGCATGGAAGGATGTAAGAACTGACTGATGTTTTTTTGTGCAGCACTACAGAAAGAAAACCACCAAGGCCTTGTACAAAAATACCAAACTAGAAAGGAGCCCAGGATAAAGACCGTCTTGTTCAGTACATCCTGGTACCAGATAATGGAGAAGGACAAGAGCTACACATAACAACTTTTTCTTAGAATGTTGTGTCTTACATGGATCAGGAGATAGGGTGCACCTGAGAAAATATTGCCATCATTCCACAACTATGCATAAACAGCCGGCTGGTAAAAGAAAAACCTCTTATGGAAACCAGAAAAACCTCTTATGGAAACTTATTGTAATAGAATGCGTCGGATACGTTGTGAGCCTGGAGTATCCAACCAATGGAGAAACAGGAGAGGATAACCCGCGTCGGGATAAAATACTATAAAAATGCTTCCTTTTCTTTGTAACGGTGCGCGTTTCTACTCCGGCCATGGGGTGGCGCGCCCGCGATTGCACTCGCGAATAAACGGAGCTGCTTCACCATGATCCTCGCCTGAGCAAACTTTTTCGGAGTAAAACTTCGTTTCTCACAGCATATCTAGTCTTTATTCTCCCCAAACCCTTTTTCCTTTTTTTTTTATTTTTTTTTTTTAAAACTCTTAATTTAACAAATATGATTAAATTAAAAATGTCACTTTTTCAAATGCAAATAAATACATTAAAAAAAATTAATGAATTGCTAGCATTAGCTCTGTGTTCTGCAGGACACCACAGCTCCTTTGGCTATCGATATTGGACTTCGTAACCCTTAGTGTCATTTGTCCTGAAAAAATACTGAAAGCATCACTGGGATTGGCTAATAGCTAACACCAAGAAGAGCAAAATCAGTGTAAAGCCATAAAATACACAGTGAGGAAATAAAAAAATCGTATTTAAGATTTTGAGAGACTTCCACGTGAGGGATGTTATAAAAATAAGCATGAAAATATATCATAAGTTATTCTGACAAGTTTTCCTTCAAAGCCATCAATCATACCAATAATAGATACTGTTTAATCTCCTGCAAGGGAAAAGGGGAACCCAGCAAACTGCTTACTTTTCCTTTTTTTCCCCCCATTTTCTTTTCACCTCCATATACATGTGACTTCTCCAAACAGGGGTGAAATCCCTCATGGGGAAACCAAGCAAGTCATTTTGTGGGTAGCAAAAATCTTCAGTTTGGAAATAATTTCACTGGGAATGAGGTGAATTAGATGCTGGGGAGTTTGGCAGGGAGCCGGAAAACCTGCTCTGCATCCGAGGGGGACCAGCATGGTGGTGGTGCAGAGCATCACTCCTCTGCAGATGTTTCAGACACTCACCTTTACACCAGTCTGAGGTTTGGCCTCACACATACTTGGCCCCCCACGCAGATACTTTTATTGAGCAGCAAAGATCGAATCTCACTAATTCAGGGAGACATAGTCAGTGGCTTCACACCTTCAAAAACGCACATTGTGGAATTACACTCTTTGGCAACCATTTCTAAAGAAAGCCAAAAAAATAGAAGAAAATACTCGATGACATCCTTAGGCATTCTCACCAAGAATCCCCAAAACTTCCCATCACTGCTCCCAATTCTGCCCCACCAAATGACCTCGTGGTACCTCTTTTCCCAACACGGTACCATGGTTAATTATGCCATGTGCCCGTCGGCTTCCTACTGATGGACTTCAGAAAGATACCATTGGCAGCATTTAATTTTGGGGAAAAAAAAAAACATTTTTAGTCAACATTTTGATTCTCACATATCAACGGAGCGACTGATGAACCAAAGCAGTTAATGGCTGGATGAACGTACATTAATAGTGGAGATAAATGGTAAGACATTAAAAAATGATGGATTTCAAATAAAAGTTCTTCAGTGCGAGAAATCCCAGTGTTGGAGGAGACAATCATGGGCCAAGCCTGGTTGGTGGGGGTTGCAGGATTGCACCCCAATGGGAAAATTGAAAAACCCCTCATGGCTGGTAGGGATAGGGAAATGCTTAGGCAGAAATACTGCTATGTGTCTTACACTTCGCCTCTGAATGCCTCCTGATGCAGTGATGGGTGAAAATTCAGTTTTTTAGAAGCAAAATCTCCAATTCCCTCTTTTTATTTTTTTTTTCTTCTTCTTTCACTACATCCTGAAAGCAAATTCTAGGGGAAGGAAGAAGCTGCAGGGGCCAGAGCGATGGTCTGGATCACTGCCAGCAGGACCCCTGGCACCCCAACTCATCAGGTTGTGCCCCTATTATAGGACTTTTCTGTTCTTTAAAAAAAGAAAAAAAAGACGACCACAAAACTGGTTTTCAGGTCTTCTGACAGAAGACGGATGCTATGCCTGGGTGTGCTGCGATGGGTGTTAAATCCCCTTCTCCTGTGCTCCCCGATAAATCAGGGAGCAGCAAAAGTCAAGAGCAATAGGCACAATCCTGAACCTTATAATGCCAATGGGCTTTGCCGCCTTAATCAAGTTCAGCTGCTCATTAATACTATCAAACCTCATTGCTACTAATGAAGCTGACAACGCAAGGCACCGTCACGACACAAAGCTCCTGGGCTCAAATCCATGAAGCAGAAATTAATTTTTCCAGACAAGTCCAGTGCATCCAGCAATAATTTTCCTGCTCTCTGGGTAGACAGGAAAATTGAAGTTCCCGTTTCCAGCTCACTCCTCTTGCTCCATGTGTGGATTAGAAACCGTATCAGCAGACAACCAGATGAAAATTCAAATAATATTGAACTGCAGCATCAGGATTCTCATCTCCTTCAATGCATTTTCTGCTGAAAATTTCTGCCCTTTAAATTTTGCAGTGAAAGCTTCCTCCGCATTGCAGACAACACATTCATAAGGTACCTGAGTACATGCTACACATCCAAAGAGATTGGAGTGAAATTTCTCTTCTCTGCAAGCCACCAGAAATTCAATGTTTTGCTTGGAAAAATGGGTTTGAGCTGCTGAGTTCGGATCCAGCCTGCCTGGTCTGGGGTCTGTGCACGCCGGCACCATGGCATAAATTCTCTTCTTATCACTGGGAAAGGTAAGTACATTGAATAATGGGAAGAAAACAGGATGTGCCTTTCTTGGCTCTTCTTCCATGGTGCAGATGGGATGGGGCAGCTTGCATCCCCATTAGGCTTCACTGAAATAAACACCAGAAGCGATTTAGTAGGAAAAAGCATTGCTAGACAAGCAAATAAGGAGATTATCAATTCTTGTTCATGATTTGGAGAGTGATACAACAGAGTGATGCATTCCTCATACCAGCCTCCTCGCCCTCTGGGCATTTCCTCGCCCAGGTGGCATCTTGCCATCATCCTCTGCAGCTGCTCTCTCCCTCGGCATGATTCAGCATGGAGCAACCTGGGGATCCCCAAGCAAACTCTCCCCCTCTGAATATGTCACCCATCCCTCAAGGACACAGTGTCACTTAGATCAACCATGGAACAGCTGGTCGTGTACACTACATGCCTAGAAACACTGGATAGCAAATTCAGCTAGTTAGAAGACAAGCTCAAAACATCTATTTTTGTCTTTTCTTATTTTTTTCCTCTTATTATTTCCCTCTTATTTTTTCCTCCTTTTTGCCATACATTGCTTGTCTTCTCTTTACTAGTCTCCAAAGAAGAGCATCAAACCTTCATTTCTCCCTCACCCTGTACATTATTAGGCCAGACTATAACAGGCCTGGATTTAAATGCATAATTACAATAAAGCACTCCTTCAATGGAAAAAAAAAAAAAATTACAAAAAAATAAATGGGTTATAGTGGCTGAGGGATAATGACAACTTGAACAGCAAGAACCACAGAATCCCCTGTTTCTTAGAGCTCCCAGCTCAGGGGACACATTTCTCAACCCATCAAGGAGATTACTGGCAAGATGATGGTGGCTATATTACTTCTGCAGTGGCTTTTGGACTCCTTTAAAATGCTCCTTCTGCTTCACCATCTTCACGTAAACTATTAGTCAGCTCACGGGAAGGTGTTGCTTTCCCTGTCTCCGAGCTACTTGCAATTGTCCGTTCAATGATACAATAAAAGAAGAAGAAAATACAAACGCTAGAGAAAAAGAAAACCCAGTGCAAATAAGAAAGTCGTCCTGCTCTCTGATCTTCTTTCAAAGGGGTGGTGAGTAGGGGGACACACAGAAAGTCAAAGACAAGAGGAGTGGGGGAAAAAAAACTAATGCAAGCCCCGCTCGACAAAAGCCATCAATTATGAGCATCTGGTGTAGCGTGTGTCTGGCTTTGTCCTCCCGAGACATCTGCTGTCTGCTGTGTCCTGCCAGTTGGCTGGAGCAAGGCAGGAGGACAACATGAAAACAATACTAGCCCCCACTTGGATTAGTTTGGGTTTTTTTTCTAAATTCTCTGTCTTCTTTTGAAAGCCAAACATTAACCTGGCGGGATGCATTGCTGCTGCTTGAGTAATGAGTTCAGAAAAAGGAACCCCTAAAACAAAACCACAGTGGGGAAGAGGGGTGGCACTTGGCAACATGGCTGAAAAAGAAACATGCTTCTCCCTCCCCACCCCACGAACGTATTCTCGAGCATGCTGGGGTTTGGTCTGCTAGGGGATTTAAATTGCAAAAGCTCTTGCCAGATCCCATCAAAGTGCATGTCTTCTTCTCATCCCTTCTCACCCCACCTTGCCCTGCCCCTCAAGCTGTCAGTTTTTGGATGGTCTTATTGTAGTACTGCGTGATGGTGGGTGTCAGGGGGTTCCAGTTGTTGGCGTGCAGCTCGATGACCTCCAGCAGCAGGGACTGCGTCAGCATGGACTCAGAGTGACATAGCAACTTGTCACGTGCTATCGCTAACAGCTCCGCCATCATTTCAGGCAGCTGCTCCTCCAGCAACCAGCCAGTGCTCTGCAGCTGTCAGGAGAAGAGGTCAACCATGACATATTGATCCTTAGGGGTTCCCTTTCAAATCGAGGTATTCTATGATTCCATGATATTAAAACACCATGCTGGCTTTCGTAGACACCCTCCATCCCTCCCCTGCTCGATGTGGTGGGGCGGGCAGGCAAGGATAAAGGTGTCATGACTTTTGAAAACCAAAACCATCTGGCATCAAGCTCCAGGAGCTGAACATGAAGGGTGTAGTTTTCAAAAGCATCCATGCCAGGCTGCTGGAGTAGCGAATGGTTCAGTTCCCACTGACTTCAAAGGCGGCAACACTGGATTGCTTTTGAAAAAAATAACAAGAATCCAATCTAAAAATCATGCTATTGTCAAAACAAAGTGCAGGCTGTGATGTGGTATCCCTGCCTTCTACCTGACCCTTCATTTACTCGCCGATTCACAGCTCTCAGTGTTTCCCAGTAATTAATCAGAAGAAGCAGAGCCCTCCTGTATGCATAATGAATCCTGCCCTGCTGAGATCTGCATTTATACCCATTGTGCCGCTTCTCTGAGGGCAGCCAAGGGTTTTTTAAAACAATTACTACTTGGAGAGCCTCCATGGAGCAGCATAAGCCCTAGGTGGTCCCACAGGGAAGGTCTGGCTTGGAGTGGACAATGAGTCCACCATCACAGGAGGCTCGTGAGGCTTGAATGCAGAGCTCCCCAAAGTCCAAACCTTAAAAATTCGAACTCTTCTCCTCAGTTGCCTGTCACTTTGTTTAATTTCAACCATTCAGGCTGCTCTCTGCAAGGAAAGCATCCACTCCTACGGGCCAGTCACTTCCCAAAAGTGAAACTAATGAAACTGCCTGAAGGACAGAGGCAGAGAGTAGTGGTCCATGGGGCAGTCTAGTTGGAGGCCTGTGACTAGTGGTGTCCCCCAGGGGTCGATACTGGGTCCAGTCTTATTCAATATATTCATTAACGACCTGGACAAAGGGACAGAGTGTATCCTCAGCAAGTTTGCTGATGATACAAAATTGGGAGGAGTGGCTGACACACTAGAGGGCTGTGCTGCCATCCAGAGTGACCTGGACAGGCTGGAGAGCTGGGCAGGGAGAAGCCTAAAAAAATTCAATAAGGGTAAGTGTAGAGTCCTGCATTTGAACTCGATGACCTTAGAGGTCTCTTCCAATCAAGGCTATTCTATGATTCTATGATCTAGGGAAGAACAACCCCATGTATCAGTACAGGCTGGGGGCTGAGCTGCTAGAGAGCAGGTCTGGGGAAAAGGACCTGGGAGTCCTGGTAGACAACAGGCTGACCATGAGCCAACAATGTTCCCTCATGGGCAAGAAGGCCAATGGCATCCTAGGATACATTAAGAGGAGTGTGGCCAGCAGGTCAAGAGAGGTTATCCTCCCCCTCTACTCTGCCCTGGTGAGGCCTCATCTGGAATATTGTGTCCAGTTCTGGGCTCCCCAGTTCAAGAGGGACAAGGAGCTACTGGAAAGACTCCAGCGCAGGACCACTAAAATGATAAAGGGATTGGAGCATCTCCCATATGAGGAGAGGCTGAGGGAACTGGGCCTATTTAGCTTGGAGAAGAGGAGGCTGAGGGGGGATCTCATTAATGCTTATAAATATCTAAAGGGCAGGTGTCAGGAAGATGGGGCCAGACTCTTCTCGGTGGTGTCCAGTGACAGGACAAGGGGCAATGGGCACAAACTAGAAAACAAGAGGTTCAAACTAAACATAAGGAAGCAATTCTTTAACGTTAGGATGACAGAGCACTAGAACAGGCTGCCCAGAGAGGCTGTGGAGTCTCTGTCTCTGGAGACGTTTAAAACCTGTCTGGATGTATTCCTGTGTGGTCTACTCTAGGATCCTGCTCTAGCAGGGGGGTTGGACTAGATGATCTTCGGAGGTCCCTTCCAACCCCTACCACTCTGTGACTGTGACTCTGTGACTGTGAATCTGATATATTTGTACCAGTATTTCTCTGAAAAGCTGCTGCTGAGCACAGAAAACCTATCTGTGAGAGCCACGGGGCAGCTTTTGCTCCAGTACTGGTGTTTTTGCATTTAAAAACAAATGCAGGGTGAGATTTGAAGGAACCGTGATGATATAATTTTGTGATGGGACCCCAGCTACCAAACTTTTTGCATCCATTTACATGCATCAAAAGTCCAGTGATAAGAGTCTCAAGGGCCATCTCTTATCTCACAGTCATGTCTTTTATCTACTCTGCTCTGGTGAGACCCCACCTGCAGTACTGCATCTTGCTCTGGATTCCGCAGCACAGGAAAGACATGGGCCTGTTGGAGCGGGTCCAGAAGAGGCCAGAAAAATGATCAGCGAGCTGGAACACCTCTCCTATAAGGACAGGCTGAGAGAGATGGTGTTGTTCAGCCTGGAGAAGAAAAGGCTCCAAGGAGACCTTATTGCAACTTTTCAATGCTTAAGGGGGGCTTATAAGAAAGATGGGGACAGACTTTTTACCAGGGCCTGTAGTGATAGGACAAGGGATAATGGTTTTAAACTAAATGAGGGGAGATTCAGACTAGATACAAGGAAGAACTTTTATGATGAGGGTGGTGAAACACTGGCACAGGTTGCCCAGAGAGGTGGCAGATGTCCCATCCCTGGAAACATTCAAGCTCAGGTTGTCGGGGGCTCTGAACAACCTGATGTAGTTGAAGATGGCCCTGTTCATTGCAGAGGAGTTGGGCTAGATGACTGTCCAGGTTCCCCAGGCACAGACTCATGGGCCAGCCATGCAGGCAGGCCATGAGTAGCCCTGAGTCAGCTGAGAGTTCCAATCAAGGCAGCTGACTCACAGGTGTATCCCACACCACCTCATCATGCTCATTATAAAAGGAGGGAGCTCAGTGAGGGTGGGGTTCTTTTTCCTCTCCCTGAGGCTCTTTGTTGGTGGTGCTCTGTTCCTGCTGTCAGCACTGAGAACCAGGCTGAGTAGAATGCTTTCTGCTTTATGTTGGTTATTGCCTGAATTTTGTTATTCTATTAAATTTGTTCATACTTCAACTCATGGGCTTTTTTTTCTCTTTTACCCGATTTCCCTTCCCTGCTGGGGCAGGAGCCCTGGGTGATATACCAACTGCTAAGGTTTAGCCCTGAGTACTGGCTAACAGTAGACAGTTTATTTGGCGCCCAACATGTGTTTGAAACCCAGAGTTGAAGTTTAAACAAATCTCACTGGATAACTCACCCTCTCACTATGGTGATGTGGGGAGGGTGGTCCCTCGGGGGATTCCTCGGATATCTGGTGTTGGATTTACTGTTTGAGTATGGGATAGTCATACTGCTGTTGCTGTTTGGATTGGTAAGGTTTATCGCTTTCAGTCATAGGCTTAGAGGTGTTGCCCTAGTATGTGTTTTGGTGTTAGGCTATGGTGTGATGAATTCACTTGTCATTACCCCCATTTCTGATCTCTGGGACCTGGTGATTGGCACTGTGACTCTGGTACACTCTTGGGATGCCTCAACAGTTGTACTTGTGTTACCTTGTTTTTTGAATATTTTCGAGTTTCTCGTCCTGCTAAGAAGGAAACTGTGGCCTAGAGTTGGGTGCTCTGTGGCTGCTAAGGGCCCTACAGTCAGCTCGGCCCCTGCAGGAAGTAGTGCAGTTAGTCTGACCCCGGTAGCAGATGGTGCAGCTGCCCGGTGTACTCAGCCAGTGCCAACTGCCCCTGTATATAAGAAGCAATACACCAGAAGAGCAGGGCGGAAAGAAATCACTACTCAGTCTTTATCGCTTAGTGAGTTGTGAGACTTCAGCAAAGTTTATGGTCATCATGAAGGCGACCTCCTGGTTTCTTGGCTTTTTTGGTGCTGGGATAATGAAGCTGAGGGCATAGAACTGGAAGGCAATGAAGCTAAGCAGCTGGGTCAGATATCAAGGGATGTGAGCATTGATAAAGGTCTCTCAAGAGAAGTATGGCCCCTCAGTTTTTGGAGGCAATTCCTACTGAGTGTGAAAAACAGGCATCCCTATCGAGATGATGCTGTGTACAGGCCGAGTAGGTGAATGAACATTGACAGAGGTGTGTAGTATCTAAGAGAAATAGCTGTGCAAGAGCTGATTTTTGCTACTGTGGATGACCCTTTGTACTGGGTCTGGCTGAGCCGGAATTGATTTTCCCCTATAGCAGCCCTCGTGGTGCTGTGTTTTATGCTGGGAACTAGAAGGGTGCTGATAACACACTGGTGTTGTGGCTACTGCTGAGTAGTGCTTACACAGTACCACAGCTCTTTCCAACATTTCCCCCCAGTGGGATGGAGTGGGCAAGATCTTGGGAGGGTACACAATCAGGACAGCTGACCCAAACTGACCAAAGGGATATTCCATACCATATGATGTCTGCTCAAATATAAAGCTGGGAAAAAGGAGGAAAGGGGGTGGGGTCACCCTTGGTCCTCCGAGGCAACAGCTACGTGTCTTGCAGCCCTGCTTCCTGAGAAGGCCCAACACCGCCTGCTAATGGGAAATAGAGAATAAATCTGTTTTCTTTTTTGCTTCTGTGCGCGGATCTTGCTTTGCTTTGCTTACATTAAAACTGCTTTTGTTTTATGAACAAGGGTTGTTTTTTTCTATCTTATTTTCTTTCCCCCTTATAGCCCTGCTGAGAGAAAGGGGGGGGGGGGGGGAAGTGATAGAGTGGCTTGATGGGTACCTGGCGTTTAGCCAAGGTCAGTCCACCACACCCTTGGACACCAGTGGATCCAGATGCACTTAGAGTTACTAGACCCATGTGGCATAAGTGGGTGTTGAGCGCCCCGCCAGCTTATGCCAATATATTGGCATTATTTTGCTGGAAACATGATGAGGCATCAGCAGTAGGTGACCTGGATGCTTGACTAAGGCAGTATGCAGACAATCTTTCTTCGTCCCCATGGGCTGGCATCTCTGCTGTGGAAACACCATCGGATAACTCCACAGCACTGCTCACTAAAGTTCTTGATATGCTGTCCCAGATGGAGGACAAGTTACACTTCCTGTTAGTACCAACAAATGTTTCTACCATGGAGAGAAAGCGCTCCCCTGAAAGGCCTGCGAGTGACAGATGGCATACACCATGGGGTGCTCTGTGGTTCTTCTTAAGAGACCATGGAGAGAACATGAGGAAATGGGATGGCAAGCCTACATCAGCTCTACAGGCACGTGTCCATGAACTGAAAAACAGAAATATTGCAAGAGGAGGACCTTCCAGGAGAAGTGCTGCTGCAGTCTTCAGAAGGCAGCCCCCATGACAACGTAGATGGGCTTCAGATTCAAACTTAAGATGCGTGAAAGATGATAACACAAGTGCAGCTCATGTGAATAGCCTGGACCCATATGCCAATAACAGCTACTTTGTTCAGGATTAGAGTGGCCCTGCCTTCAGCCAGGTGGAGGAGAAAAACAACAGATTCTGAGTGCTACCACAAAGGTGCTTCAACGACAATATCATACCAACTGAGACTCCATGATCCCTATCCATAAGCTGATCCGTCAACTGGAGAGCCAAGGGGTGATCAGCAAGACACGCTCACCGTCTAATTGTCCTATTTGGCCAGTGTAGAAGTCCAATGGAGAGTGG
Source organism: Podargus strigoides (assembly GCA_028020825.1). Classification (NCBI taxonomy): domain Eukaryota; kingdom Metazoa; phylum Chordata; class Aves; order Caprimulgiformes; family Podargidae; genus Podargus; species Podargus strigoides. The sequence continues at coordinate 3,619,847 of CM051662.1, read as the reverse complement.
AGACTGACTGTGGACTATCGTGGCCTGAATGAAGTCACACCACCACTGAGTGCTGCCATGCCGGACATTCTAGAACTCCAGTATGAACTGGAGTCCAAGCCAGGCAAGTGGTATGCTATGACTGATATTGCTAATGCATTCTTCTCAGTTCCGTTGGCTGTGGAGTGCAGGCCACAGTTTGCTTTCACCTCAAGGGGTGTCCAGTACACCTGGAATCAACTGCCCCAGGGGTGGAAGCCCAGTCCCATGTTTTGCCATGGACTGATCAAGTCTGAACGAGAAAAGGGTGGAGTGCCCGAGCATCTGCAGTATATTGATGACATCATTGTACGGGGTAAAACAGAAGAAGAAGAGTTTTTGAGAAAGGGAGTAGAGTAATTCAAACTCTACTGAGAGTCGGGTTTGCCAACAAAAGAGGCAAGGTCAAGGGACCTGCTCAAGAAATCCAGTTCCTAGGAATTAAATGGCAGAATGGACATGGCCAGATCCCCTTAGATGTAACTAACAAAATAACAGCGATGTCCCCAACAACCAGCAAAAAGGAGACACAAGTTTTCTTAGGTGTTGTGGGTTTCTGGCGAATGCTCATCCCAGACTACAGTCATGTTGTGAGCCCTTTACATGAAGTGACCAGAAAAATGGAAAGAAAATAACTGGCAGCGTAGAGGCAAGCCCATCTGGGCTGCCTCATTGTGGCGAGATATTGCTGCCCGATTAGACAAGCTGGCTGTAAATGTACACCCTGTAGATGCCCACGTACCCAAGAGTCAGGCCAATGAAGAACATCAAAACAACCAACAAGTGGATTGGGCTGCGAAGGTAAAAATATCTCAAGTGGACCTGGACTGGCAACGCAAGGGTGAATTATTATTAACAATTAAACAAGCCAAAGGGTTAAGACCCCAGTGGTATGGAGGGTGCTGGTTGAAATATCAATACGGTGGGGCCTGGCAGGTTGACTACATCTTGCTTCTGTGAGCACACCAAGGGAAATGCCAAATTCTCACTGTGGTGTAAGCCACCACTGGATGGCTATAAACATATGCTGTGCCCCATGCCACTGCTCTTAACACTCTTCTGGGTCTTGAAAAGCAGATATTGTGGCACCATGGAACCCCAGGAATGTTTGAGTTGGACAACGGAGCCTGTTTCTGAAATAGCCTGATAGACACCTGGGCTAAGGAGCATGGGATAGAATGGATATACCACATCCCTTATTATACACCAGCTGCTGGCAAAGTCGAACGATCTAATGGGCTGCTGAAGACCGCACTTAAAGCAATGGATGATGGCACATTTAGAACTGGGACGAACATCTAGTGATAGCTACTTAGTTAGTTAATACTAGGGGGTCTATCAATCGAGCTGGCCCCGGTCAGTCAGAGCTCCTCCATACTGTGGGAGGAGACAAAGACCCAGTGGTGCATGTGTGGAATATGTTGGGGAAAAGAATCTAGGTTACTCCTGCCTCAAGCCAAGGCAAACCCAGTTGTGGTGTTTCTTTTGCTGAGGGTTCTGGGTGCATGTGGTGAATAATGCAGGAGGATGGACAAGTGAAGTGCATTCAACAAGGAGATTGGTTTCTGGGTGAGAGCAGGCAGTATTTGGAACTGTGGGATTTTAACTGTTACATGATGCTGCCTGTTAATATTTCCCCAGTACCAGCATTCTTGCCACAAATTGGAGTGCACAAAACATGCCAGATTAGAGCTCCAGATGAACACTGCATTGCTTTGACCCATCCTAAAGGACTGATAATATTGCTATTTTCATTTCTCAGTATCTACAGGAACTTGGGCATGAGGTAGATGGCATGGGATAAAGGGTGGAATGGTGTCTTGGTTCTCCAGGCAACAGACTCATGGGCCAGCTATGCAGGCAGGCCATGAGTAGCCCTGAGTCAGCTGAGAGTTCCAATCAAGGCAGCTGACTCACAGGTGTATCCCATACCACCTCATCATGCTCATTATAAAAGGAGGGAGCTCAGTGGGGGGGGGGTGGTCTTTTTCCTCTCCCTGAGGCTCTTTGTTGGTGGTGCTCTGTTCCTGCTGTCAGCATTGAGAACCAAGCTGAGTAGAAAGATTTCTGCTTTATGTTAGTTATTGCCTCAGTTTTGTTATTCTATTAAATTTGTTCATAATTCAACTCATGGGCTTTTTCCTCTCTTTTACCCTATTTCCCTTCCCAGCTGGGGAGGGAGCCCTGGGTGATATACCAACTGCTGCCGTTTAGCCCTGAGTACTGGCTAACCGTAGACAATGACCTTTTAAGGTCCCTTCCAACCCAAACCATTCTAGGATTCTATGATTCTATAATGCAAAAAGGCAACATGGCTGTCTGGGTTTGAAAACATCTAATAGCTGCTTGTCATGTTGTCCTGGGTTACAATGTATTCTATCACCATGAGCTGTTGAAACCAGGTGCCAATGTTCCTTGCCTCCTCCCTCGGGACTATTCTTCTGTTAATGGGCCCATCAGTGCCTTGCCCCGTGACTCGCCGTCCCTTTGTGAGATGCTCCGGCCAGGGGGAAGGAGCCAAGCATTCCCCCCTGGATAAAAATCTGGGGTTTGGAACAGCACGAGCAGCCTTACCCGCTGGGATCCCAGAGGACAAGGACTACACCACCACCGGATTTTCGGAGGAGGACCAGACTTCTTTTCTACAAGATCACCGCTTCAACAGGACCATTTCAAAGAGAACTGCAGCTACCACTACATCGGACTGCTACCAGCACCCTGCCTGGCAGGGTGCCAGGTTGTATCCCTGACTCTGTCAGGCTTTAAACCAGTTTGTCTGTACTATTGTTTTGTTATATATATTAGTAAAAACTGTTATTCCCATTTCCTCATATCTTTGCCTGAAAGCCCCTTAATTTCAGTTATATAATAATTCGGAGGGAAGGGGGTTGTATTTTCCATTCCAAGGGGGGCTCCTTCCTTCCTTAGAAGACACCTGTCTTTCAAACCAAGACACATGTGAGTAGTCAAGGACAGAAGGGGCATAGCAATGAAGGCTGGAGTAAGTGGTGCAGATGCTTCCCTACCTCCATGGAGCAGCAAAGCACAGCATCAGACAGAAGGAGAGGGTTAAGGAGACAGGGAGGAATGGAGGGTGGTCCGTCCTCGCAGAGGCAAGCAAAAACCCTCCCAACCCCCTTCACCTTCCCAGTTGCCCTTGAGTAACAGGTTTAAGGCCTTGGAACTACAGGGAGAGGTAAATGAAGTTGGAGGGGTAGATCAGTCTACTGAATCACCTAGGGCTTGTCAATCACCCCGACACCTCAGGACTTCTTCAATTAAGAAGAAAAGGAGGGTAATTGTGGTGGGCGACTCCCTTCTGAGGGGAACAGAAGGGCCCATCTGTAGACCGGACCCATCCCACAGGGAAGTCTGCTGCCTCCCTGGGGTTCGGATTAGAGAAATTAAAAAGAAACTTCCTGATCTTGTAAAGCCCTCCGATTACTACCCACTGCTGGTTTTTCAGGTTGGCAGTGATGAAATTATTACAAGAAGTGCAAGGGCAATGAAGAGTGACTTCAGGGCCCTGGGACGGCTGGTTAGGGGGTCTGGAGTGCAAGTAGTGTTTGCCTCCATACCTCCTGCAAGAATAGGTGAAGAGATAAGCAGGAAGAGTTTACAGATTAATGAATGGCTACATAACTGGTGCCAAAGGCAGGGCTTTGGGTTCTTTGATCATGGGCTGCTATATGAGACACCTGGCCTGATGGTGGCAGGTGGAATGCATTTGTCCCAGAGGGGGAAAAGGCTTTTGGGGCAGGAGTTAGCAGGGCTCATTGAGAGGGCTTTAAACTAGATGTGAAGGGGGAAGGGGAGAGAACTGGGTCTGTTAGGGATGAGCCCAAGAGCAATATGCTAGGGCCTGAAGGAAGGTGGTCTAGGGAGGATTTTCGATCATTGAAGAGAAGGGATAGACGCTTAGGCCCTGACCACAAGGCCTCCTGCCTCCCAGGGGTCCCACCAGTGTGCTCTGCTTGCTATCTGAAATGCCTGTACACCAATGCACGCAGTATGGGGAATAAACAGGAGGAGTTAGAGGTCTGTGTGCGGTCTAAAGGTTATGACCTGGTGGCAATTACAGAGACATGGTGGGACAGCTCACATGACTGGAATGTGGTCATGGATGGCTATGTCATTTTTAGGAAAGATCGGTCGGTGAAGCGAGGTGGTGGAATTGCTCTCTATGTGAGGGAGCAACTAGAATGTATTGAGTTTTCTCCAGGGACTGATGAGGGGCAAGTTGAAAGTCTGTGGGTAAGAATTAAGGGGCAGGCAGGCGTGGGTGATACAGTTGTGGGGGTCTATTACAGACCTCCTGATCAGGACGAGGGAGTTGATGAGGCTTTCTACAGGCAGCTGAAAGCAGCCTCGCAACTACAGGCCTTGGTCCTCATGGGGGATTTTAACTCCCCCGATATCTGCTGGGAGACTTACACAGCCAGCCATTCACAGTCTAGGAGGTTCCTCCAGTGCATTGATGATAACTACTTAATGCAAATGGTGGATAAGCCGACTAGGAGAGGAGCGCTGCTGGATCTTGTACTTACCAACAAGGAGGGTCTTCTTGAAGCAGTGATGGTCGATGGCAGCCTTGGCTGCAGTGATCATGAGATGGTGGAGTTTAGGATCCTGTGTGGGAGGAATAGAGTACCTAGCAAGACCAGAACCCTGGACTTCCGCAGGGCCAACTTTAGCCTCCTCAATCAATTGTTAAGGGAAGTCCCATGGGACAGGGTGCTAGATGGTAAAGGGGTTCAAGATAGTTGGTCAACATTCAAGGACCACTTCTTGCAAGCTCAGGATCAGAGCGTCCCAATGGGTATGAAATCAAGTAAGGGAGCTAGGAGACCAGCATGGTTAAACAAGGACCTGCTGGGCAAACTCAGATGGAAAAAAAGAATTTACGGATCATGGAAAGAGGGGCTAGTCACTTGGGAGGAATATAGGACAGTTGTCAGAGGATGTAGAGAGGCAATTAGGAAAGCTAAGGCCTCCTTGGAACTTAACCTTGCAAGCCAGGTCAAGGACAATAGAAAGGGCTTTTTCAAATACATAGCTAATAAAACAAACACTAGAGGCAATATAGGCCCACTGATGAATGAGGTGGGTGCCCTAGAGACAGAGGATATAAAGAAGGCAGAGGTGCTGAATGCCTTCTTTGCCTCTGTCTTTACTCCTGCAGGCTTTCCCCAGGAGCCCCTGATCCCTGTAGCCCCAGAAGTCAGGACAAAGGAGGAGTTTGACTCAGTAGATGAGGATTGGGTTAGGGATCAGTTGAGCAATCTGGATATCCATAAATCGATGGGACCAGATGGGATGCATCCAAGGGTGCTGAGGGAGCTGGCAGAGGTCATTGCTAGGCCACTCTCCATCATCTTCGGTAAGTCACGGACAACGGGAGAGGTGCCTGAGGACTGGAGGATAGCAAATGTCACTCCAATCTATAAGAAGGGCAAGAAGGAGGACCCGGGTAACTATAGACCGGTCAGCCTCACCTCCATCCCTGGAAAGGTGATGGAACAGCTTGTTCTTGGCACTATCTCTAGGCATATCAAGGATGAGGGGGTCATTAAGAGCAGTCAACATGGTTTTACCAAGGGTAAGTCATGTTTGACCAACCTCATTGCCTTCTATGAGGAAATAACTAGGTGGATAGATGATGGTAGAGCGGTGGATGTGGTTTATCTTGATTTCAGTAAAGCATTTGACACTGTCTCCCACAGCATCCTTGTAGATAAGCTGATAAAGTATGGGCTTGGTGATCAGGTAGTGAGGTGGATTGTGAACTGGCTGAAGGAAAGAAGCCAGAGAGTTGTGGTCAATGGGACGGAGTCTAGTTGGAGGCCTATGACTTGTGGAGTCCCTCAGGGGTCGGTACTGGGACCGGTGTTGTTCAATATCTTCATCAACGACCTGGATGAGGGTACAGAATGTATCCTCAGCAAGTTCGCTGATGACACCAAACTAGGAGGAGTGGCTGACACACCAGAGGGTTGTGCTGCCATTCAACGAGACCTTGATAGGCTGGAGAGTTGGGCGGGGAGAAACTTAATGAAATTCAACAAGGGCAAGTGTCGAGTTTTGCATCTGGGGAAGAACAACCCCATGTACCAGTACAGGTTGGGGGCTGACCTGCTGGAGAGCAGTGTAGGGGAAAGGGACCTGGGGGTCCTGGTGGACAGGAGGATGACCATGAGCCAGCAGTGTGCCCTTGTGGCCAAGAAGGCCAATGGCATCCTGGGGTGTATTAGAAAGGGGGTGGTTAGTAGGTCAAGAGAGGTTCTCCTTCCCCTCTATTCTGCCTTGGTGAGGCCACATCTGGAGTATTGTGTCCAGTTCTGGGCCCCCCAGTTCAAGAAGGACAGGGAACTACTTGAGAGAGTCCAGCGCAGAGCCACAAAGATGATTAAGGGAGTGGAACATCTCCCTTATGAGGAAAGGCTGAGGGAGCTGGGTCTCTTTAGCTTGGAGAAGAGGAGACTGAGGGGTGACCTTATTAATGTTTATAAATATGTAAAGGGTGAGTGTCCTGAGGATGGAGCCAGGCTCTTCTCAGTGACATCCAATGATAGGACAAGGGGCAATGGATGCAAGCTGGAACATAGGAGGTTCCACATAAATGTGAGGAAGAACTTCTTCACAGTGAGGGTAACAGAGCACTGGAACAGGCTGCCCAGAGAGGTTGTGGAGTCTCCTTCTCTGGAGACATTCAACACCTGCCTGGACATGTTCCTCTGTGACCTGACCTTTGTGTTCCTGCTCTGGCAGAGGGATTGGACTAGATGATCTTTTGAGGTCCCTTCCAATCCCTAACGTTCTGTGATTCTGTGATGTTCCTTCACATCCTGAGATTGCAACAACTGCAAAAGAGAGAAGACGGAGGCGGTGAGAAATGTGTGACCTCCTCCTCCCTTATAACTTTTCTTCCATTTCTTCTTCCAGTTTCGCTTTTGACACTTCCAGGAGGAAAGGACAGAATATCAGAAAGAGGGGAGGAAAAAGATTATGAAAACAAAAAATTAAGATAATCTTTACCCCATATTTCGTCACTTTATCACCAGTGTATCCACTGCTGAAAGTGAGCAAGTGGGGCAGAGTACAGAGAATTTAGATTAACAACTTTCAAAATAAATTTTATTTAGTTTACATTGCTTTTTTTACCCCACGGGAGGCAATGTGAAAATGCACTCATTTCACATACACAGTGATTAAATACAACAATCGAATGACAACATTTGAGCAGCACAGCCCTGGGAGTGGCTGTTTGGAAGGAAAGGCTCTGCCCAAGAGGCAGCCACCCACCTCCAAACCTCTTTGTCCCCATCAGGATACTTCTAACAGCCACAAAATTACATGATGGGAAAGTGTTGCATCTAATACACTGTAATTAATATGGCTCCTTCTATACTGATTATATAGTGGTGCAAGTGCAATGTGTTGTAGTGAAACTATGGTGTCTTAGGTGCACCAACTCCAACCCTGCTCTGTTCTACATTGAATTTGCATTACAAACATGAGCTTGTAAGCACAAGTAATAAGCTCTCTTTGAGATTCTTAGTATTTTTTATCTGCTTGATAAACAACTAGAAAACTGTGCTTTCTCTTGTGGTTTTAGCAAAAAGCCTGAAACGGCATCTTTGTGTGTGTGTGAAGTGCTGGGGTCTGAACCCCGAGCCCTGAATTAATGTTGACATATGGATGGTTCCCACAGTCCTTTAAGGCATATAATATCTTTGCTGGGAAGGTGGCTGCATGTTATGGGAACAAGGAGGCAATGAATGTGTCTTTTGGCTTTCCTCCAGGATGTGGCCAACCTTGGAGGGAAAGCTGTTAGGTAAACAAGTGCCAGATGTCCTGCTTTTGAGGATAAAAGCTGTGACTGCTTGCAGAAAGAAGCGGGGTGTCTATCTGCGAAGTGGATGCACTTTGCAGAGTTTTCCTGTTGCGGGAAGGACCTCCTGATTCTCTCTGCATCTGGTTTCTGAAATCATCTGTGCTGCTGAGAAGCTGAAGTGCTTAACTGGTATTCTCAGGGATGCCCACACCATGAGCAAGACTGGAGAACCTGACTCACTGTCCCTTATCACCAAACCACACAGGTTTGTGTTCTTCAGCAGTTCTCCCTGGGAGATGGAGTGGGAGCAGCCCAACGCATACATTACCCTTTCCAGCTGCAACAATATTTCTCCTGCAAGACACAACACTAATTATTGTGTATGATATCACTTGAAAAATGATATATAAGCAACGCTTGTTACAAACTACCTCTTAGCATGCAGTGTTTTCTGATGCTTTGGTTATGACTCCAGCGTGAAAGCACAGAAAGCTTGAAAATATCCACCCAGAGCCATGGAGAGGTTGGGATGTCTTTGAGACCCAGTGAAAGCTGGACCGACCGCAGCCCATGCACCACTTGCCCTGTCTCCCTGATGGGCATCTTGGCTTCATCCATCCAGGTGGCAACATGCATGGACATCCAGACAGACTGGGGTGTGAAGCTCCAGCCTCGCAACCACTCTGTGGTCCCTGCCCACGGGTATGCTTTTCATCTAATATGTAGGTCACAGGGAGGTGCCTGCTGGCATTCCCCCTGGGGAGTGTGGAGCATGACCACAGAGGAACCAACAGGAACTCCTGCCCCAAAAACCTCCTGGAAGCCCCGTGGTCTGCTAGATGGGTCCTCTTGGGAGCACAAGCCAGTTCTGCTGCACTTAACAGGATCTCCACAGAAAGATATCAACAGCAATTTTCTGCTTTTCCAGTGGCCCCTTTTCGACCTACTGTTGCAAGTCTTTAAGGAAGATGCCTGAGATAAGATCCATGAGACTGTTCGGCTGCTCTGCATGGGGAGAGTCACACACTTCTCTGAGCTACAAGCAATTGCTACAACTCTGCTTTTCTTAATGTCACAAGGCACAGGGTGGTGAAAACAGCCAAGACTGGGGAAAATGCAAAGTACAAATGAGAGTGTGGGGGATGAATAATTACAAAATACTTTACCAGCAAGGCCAGTTTCAGGATTTCTACAATCTGCTCCTATTAGAAGCATCAGCTCCTCGTCCCAGGACATCAGAAGGTCATCTGGGCTGATCCTGCACTCACCAACAAGCTGTGCCAGTGCACCCTCTCTAAAGGGGTACCAAGTCCCTCTCTGGGCATACCCTGGGAGCTAGGGAATTCAGGTAAGACATTTCACTAGAGAAGAAACAAGTGAGCACTTGGAAACAGAAGCCTTATAGAAGTCCACAGACATAAGCGGCATCTTCTCTGCTCTCCCATTTGATGCTGAGGTTGCCCAAACACAAAGTTTGGGGGAAAACCTTTCTCTTATGGAGCTGACTGTGCTGATCTCTGCACGAGGCACAGGCTCTGCCATGCTCCAAAATGTTATTTGTTGGGCTCCGAAAACCCAGCTGAGCTGGGAGAGGCAGGCTGTGTCAGGCTGCATCCACTAATAATGGTTCTTCTCTCCACATGGCCTTCTGCTCACGCCTATCTGGGGATCTGGTCAAGTCTTCAAGATGCACAAGGTGCCACCAGCCCATGCATCTCATGGAGGGGTCCCTCTTCCCAGTCCTCTGACTGGGGTGGCCTGGTCTCAGCCTGGGTGAGAACATTCTGACAGAAACTCACATTGCTCCATTAGGAAGAGGCCACCATCATGGGTCACTGCTGGTCCCACAAGCAGTTGCCCAGAGGAGGTGGCACAGAGGAAAAAGAGTTCCGGGCTGGAGCTGCTCGTGCCAGCATGACTGTGTTGAGAGTTATGTCCATAGGAAACATTTTTCCTAATGTATTTTGGACAACTTGAAGGAGTTTGGTGGCACCTACTCCTTTTACAGTAATGTGCTGCTCTCAGCTGAGGAGGAGACTTCTATTATCCAACCAGGACTCCCTGGGAGGATGGTAAGAAGAGATTAGCTTGTTTATTGCATCGAGTAAACCAAAATGTTGGTTATCCTCCTTGTCAGGCTCCTGAGGAACTCAGAGATACTTAACAGCAAATTGAATTAAGGCCAGAGAAACAAAACCCTGTACCCAGTCATGGGAAACTCCTCCTACTCCTTTCCACTGTAGACAAGGGAAACCATGAAACATGATTTTCTCTCCCCAGATCGGGAACAGCAGAAGGGATTCCTGCGAAGATGGAAACCATTAAGAGGCAATTACTGGAGACAATGATGAAGAAAATATGGTCGCTTATCAACCCAGACACTGCAATCCAACAGTAGCCTAGTGGTTTGTTCAATATCTTCATCAACAACTTGGATGAGGGTAGAGAATGTATCCTCAGCAAGTTCACTGATGACACCAAACTAGGAGGAGTGGCTGACACACCAGAGGGTTGTGCTGCCATTCAACGAGACCTTGATAGGCTGGAGAGTTGGGCGGGGAGAAACTTAATGAAATTCAGCAAGGGCAAGTGTAGAGTTTTGCATCTGGGGAAGAACAGCCCCATGTACCAGTACAGGTTGGGGGCTGACCTGCTGGAGAGCAGTGTAGGGGAAAGGGACCTGGGGGTCCTGGTGGACAGGAGGATGACCATGAGCCAGCAATGTGCCCTTGTGGCCAAGAAGGCTAATGGCATCCTGGGGTGTATTAGAAAGGGGGTGGTTAGTAGGTCAAGAGAGGTTCTCCTTCCCCTCTATTCTGCCTTGGTGAGGCCACATCTGGAGTATTGTGTCCAGTTCTGGGCCCCCCAGTTCAAGAAGGACAGGGAACTACTTGAGAGAGTCCAGCGCAGAGCCACAAAGATGATTAAGGGAGTGGAACATGTCCCTTATGAGGAAAGGCTGAGGGAGCTGGGTCTCTTTAGCTTGGAGAAGAGGAGACTGAGGGGTGACCTTATTAATGTTTATAAATATGTAAAGGGTGAGTGTCATGAGGATGGAGCCAGGCTCTTCTCAGTGACATCCAATGATAGGACAAGGGGCAACGGATGCAAGCTGGAACATAGGAGGTTCCACATAAATGTGAGGAAGAATTTCTTCACAGTGAGGGTAACAGAACACTGGAACAGGCTGCCCAGAGAGGTTGTGGAGTCTCCTTCTCTGGAGACATTCAAAACCTGCCTGGACATGTTCCTCTGTGACCTGACCTTGGTGTTCCTGCTCTGGCAGGGGGATTGGACTAGATGATCTTTTGAGGTCCCTTCCAATCCCTAACATTCTGTGGTTACACATCCCCTGGTTGGAGGTGGACCTTTAGGACACAAGAGTGAGACAGACAGAGCCACCCAGTCTGCATGCACAGGGAGACCGAGCCACCTAGACCACCGGCTTCATTCTGCCCAGCTGAAGACATAATAACCCTGGGAGAGGAGGATGTTATCTCATCCCAAGGGTCCCGGGGAAACACAAAACATGGAAAGAAACAGTGGTGAGTCCATTGCACTTGATCACGATGGGCTCCGCCCTGGCTCACCAGATGCTCTCCACTTTCCTGGCTCTATAGAGGGAGAGAGTGCATGGTGCTAGATGCAAATAGTTGTGTTTACATCCCATTGAAAGGATTTTTGGGAACTAACTGCCTGGTATGGAGGCCAAAGGAGAAAAACAAAGCCACGTGAGGAGGAGGGACCATCCTGTGAGATGGTATCTAGCTTCATTTCTTTATCTGCCCTAATTGCTTCCTCTGCCTTCTTCATGGGTCCCAGAGAAACAAGGGTGGCATTTCCCCTCCCCTATTTAAATTATGCCATTATGGTTTTAATGCCGGGACTAAACGAGTCCTGTAGCTTTCCAAGAATATATGTTCCTGTGCATAAAATACTCAACAGAGTAGGTGGGCTCAAAGGCATTGCATTGCCCACCTCGTTTTGGTCTGTCCTCATCCACTCCCAAATAACACCCGGTCTCCTTCGCCTTAACTATGCTCTTTGACTGAAATGATGACGATTAAAGGGTTTTTTTTTTTTCCCATACAAGCTGCATTCACAGGGGGGTCTGTGTGTGTGTGAGCTTTTTGCACAGCTATTTATTTATTCATTGCATGACAGGCTCGGAAGCATGGGGACAACCATCCCTGCCAGGAGCTTGGTTCTACAGACAGATGTTTGCCCGTCTCTCCTCTTTGCAGACCCCTGCTCCTGCACACTACCTCCTGCCATGACTCTGAAGTTCCACATCACCCCATGCATCAGTGTACCCTACTTGCTCCAAATCCTAGACTTTTCTCCCAGCTCTTCCAGGTCTTCAGTCCTCCTCTTCTGGATTTCCATGACATTTCCCCATTTATTTGCTTGTTTGCTCTCCCCATTTCTCCTTCCTTCTCCTGTGTCCCTGACCCCCAGTCTCCTCTTTCTCCCTCCTTCCCTTGCATCCATTCCCTCCCATGCTCGCATCCCTCCTCCCTCCTCCATCCTTTTCCCCTACAAACCACTTCCTAGTTTGTCCCAGTCCCGCTGGACTGGAGACCAAACCACTGACTTTTGCAGAACCAGATCGGGGGACCAAAAGGGGACTTCTATGAGAAAATAAGCCCCCTTCTTCATAGAGGACTTATTTTCTCCAGTCAGATCTGGCCCCATGGAGCTATCTGGGTGGAAGGGTGGCACGGAGTTTGGATCTGGCCCCCTTGGTGCCTTTGCTCATTTGATAAAGAAAAAATTCTCTAATAATCTTAAAAATCCTAGCATCTCATTATACTGATAAAGACCCTTTTTTTTTACTCAAAAGGCTGATGCTTTTTAAAAAATGAGAGTGATTAATAAAACCCCTCACATTAAAAGATATAATTTCCTTTTCCAAACAGCACCACCCTCCTCGCTCATCTGACTGCAGCTAGGAAGGTTTTCCTCTCTCTTCCTCTGAAGGAGACAGTGAAAAGGCAGTGCCCTCTTGAAGTTCAGATGTTAGAATATTTTGCTAAATTACACAGCATGGTCCCAGGAGACAACGGGCACTAAGAGAAGTGAGGGGAGTGGATATTCATCTACTTGCTGTACTGCAGACTCAGATGTGAAGGGGAGAATTTATCCTCCCTGCACCACCACCCCAAGGCTTTCAGTTTGCAGCGTGTACCAAAGCAGGGAAGTGATGGGAGCATGCTAAGTTTTTAAATGATGCTAAAATGGGACCATCTCTGACAACCAGACTGGAGGTAGGAGACAACTCCTGCAGAGGAGCAACTGTCCTGCTTGCTGCCAGCCTGCTGGGTTTGCTCCCCACTGCCTCTGTGGTGCTGATTCACTGCTCCTGGGCACTGCCCTCAGTCCCCAGGGTTGGTAATAAGACCATAAAAGCATCTGTCTTGGGTCAGGTCAATGCCCACATCTTCCTTATGGGTGGTGATGCTCAGGGTGATACCCCCAGGGTATCCCACCCAGCTCCACAGCAATAACCCCCTCAAGCTGGAAGGACCTCTGTGAATTGGTCCTGCAGCCACAGTCTCCTGCACGAAGAAGTTTTGCAGTTTAATTAGTCTCTCTGTGACGAGCTGCTTCCCAGGATTTGCTTCAAACCTGCCCCAACAGCCCCATCAGATGCACCCACAGGTGCTGAGAGTGGAATGATGTTGGAGCAAGGCTGCTCCCTGTCACCCCTGGAATCCAATCCCCTTGTATCCAAGCTGGGACATCATGGGTGGAAAATCAGATGGGTAAAAAAATTGGTTGGATGGTTGGGATCAGAGGGCTGTAGCTATTGGGTTATACCCAACTCTGCCTGGAAGCCAGCGATGAGGAGTACCAAAGCATCTATCTCGGGACCTTTCCTGTTTAGCATCTTTATCCATGACCTGGAGGAGGTGAGGAGCATGCTCTTGTGAAGTTTATAGATGACACTAAGTTGGGGAGCTGCCATCCAGAGGGACCTCAGCAGGCTGGAGGAAGGAGTCAAGAGGAACCTTAAACATTCAACAAGAAACAAGCCCTGGGCAGAAGAGCACAGGGGCATGGGTAAGGGGTGGGATAGGGGTATTATGGGGAGTGAGCGGGGGCAGAGCTCACCCTGTGTTGCTTGCCCTTGTGGAACCCCAGTCAGCAAGGTGCCCTGAGGGGACCACAATGACATCACCATCTGGCATCTTCTCGAGCTTTAGGTCCTGCAAGCCAGTTTTTTCATCTCCTTGCTCTGCTGCCGTAGGCAACTGCTCAGGTTACCTGGCTGTAAAGCCAGGTCTGACTGCTGAATGGTGTCATAAAAATAAACAAATGCATCCAAAGCAGCACTCGACGCCAACCACCTTGGCTGGAAGTGGCTCCTCCTGGCAGAGGGCTGGCAGGAAGGTGGCAGTTCCCAGGCCCAGAGGTACCTCCTGGATTAGCGTCCCAGCAACATCCGCTGAAGATGAGATCGAGACACAAGAGGAGCCAAACCTCTCGACACCACTCATCTGCCCTGGCTTCTGCAGAGCATGACCATGGCTCCAAGCAGGCTACGATCCTTCCTTCCCTGCAGACCTCAGCCATCACCAAGAGCTGGGTCAGGTCAGTCAGGACCCAGTCCTAATGCTTCTCCTCCCCAGCAGCACCAGGGGATGAAGCAGGGAGGGAAGCAAGATGGGCTGGCCCATGCCAATCCTGTTGACACAGACACAGCCATGGGCAGCACACAGCTGGATGAAGAACAGCCATCTCCAACCATGCTTAGGAAAGAGCTAGGAAAGGCAAAAGTGGTGATAAACAGTGAAAAAATAGATGAAAAATATTATTATTTATTATCTCTACATCTTCAGTAGCCACAGGGCACTTGTTGCACCAGGCACAGGGCTCTCGAGTGCTCCTGCCCCAATGATGGTTCAACTGACATTTGCTGGTCTGTGGTCTTAACCCATTTTCCACATTTTACTGACTGTTGAAGGTCACGGAAAAGAAGAAATATGGCCAGGCTGCAAGAATCAAGTCACTTGGTTGTATCAGAAATAGTGTGGCCAACAGGACTAGGGAAGTGATTGTACCTGTGTACTCACAGAATCACAGAAAAACCTTGGTTGGAAGAGACCTCTAAGATCATCAAGACCAACCATTAATGTAGCAACTCGGCCATGGTGAGGCTGCAATTCGAATACTGTGTTCAGTTTTGGGCCCCTCACTACAAAAAAAGACATTGAGGTGCTGGAGCGTTTCCAAAGAAGGGCAACAGAGCTGGTGAAGGGTCTGGAGCACAAGTCTTACGAGGAGCGGCTGAGGGAAATGGGGTTGCTTAGTCTGGAGAAGAGGAGGCTGAGGTGAGACCTCATTGCTCTCTACAATTACCTAAAAGGAGGTTGTAGAGAGGCAGGGGTCGTTCTCTTTTCCCAAGTAACAAGAGGAAATGGCCTCAATTTGTGCCAGTGAAGGTTTAGATTGGATATTAGCAAACATTTCTTCACTGAAAGGGTTACCAGGCATTGGAACAGGCTGCCCAGGGCAGTGGTTGAGTTATCATCCCTGGAGGTATTTAAAAGATTTGGAGCTTAGGGACACGGTTTAGTGGCGACTTGGCAGTGCTAGGTTAATGGTTGGAATTTATGATCTTAAAGGTCTTTTCCAACCAAAACAATTCTATGATTCTCTTGGTTTTGGGGGATGTGCAATGTGAAGTATTGTTGGAGCGGGGCTGACCGTGGTCCTTGGTGTTTGGGCATAGGGCAGAGGCTTTGGAGCAGCAAGGATGTCAGCATGTTCACTCCTCACCATCCTGGAGGGGTAGGAGATGTACAGGGACAAATTTGGGATGGTTTTGCGAAATAAAGTGAGGGCAGAGTTGAGAGCACATGGGCCGTAGGGCAGGGAGAAGACAGTAGAACATCCCTCTTGCTTGGACCATCAAGCGTGAAAGCCAGGACAACTTCTTAAGAGTGCTAAAAGTGTTTTCATTGAGCCAAATAAAAGACACGAGGAGGAACATCATCCTGGAAGATGCCACCACTGGTCCCATGTGAGAACAGCCGGGGCTGGAAGCAGGCACGGGCCAAGCCCATGGTGCCCTGGCTGCAGCACAACCATCTCTGGGGAAAGTCTTTCCACAGGAACAATGCCCTCTTCCAGCTCACCCTTGATTCCCTGAAGCTCCAAGGGAAGAATAGGAAGAAAGCTCATTCTTTTATTTCTATTTAACTCCTCTGCTTTGTTATTCTTTTCCCAAGTGCCCCAGATTTGATGGCTGCAATAGTGCTCTGGTTCGCATCTGCAAAGGGGATCTCCTCTGCTCACCATAAAAATCCCTCCTTAGCCTCGACCACCATCAATGACAATCTTTGGGCTGGGCTTGGGCATACCATTTCCCTTCTCCAACTTAAACTATGCACTATTCCAAACAGAAAAATGTGTTTTGATCTAAAGCACCACTCATAGAATCATAGAATGGTTTGAGTTGGAAGGGACCTCAAAGATCATCTAGTTCCAACCCCCCTGCCATGGGCAGGGACACCTCCCACTAGACCAGGCTGCTCAAGGCCTCATCTAGCCCAGCCTTGAACACTTCCAGGGAGGGGGCAGCCACAACTTGCCTGGGCAACCTGTTCCAGTGCCTCAGCACCCTCACAGTAAAGAATTTCTTCCTAATAACTAGTCTAAATCTACCCTCTTCCAGTTCAAAGCCATTACCCCTCATCCTATCACTACATGCCCTTGTAAAAAGTCCCTCTCCAGCTTTCTTGTAGTCCCCCTTCAGGTACTGGAAGGCTGCTATAAGGTCTCACCGGAGCCTTCTCTTCTCCAGACTGAACAACCCCAACTCCCTCAGCCTGTCTTCATAGGAGAGCTGCACCATCCCTCTCATCATCTTCATGTCCCTCCTCTGGACCTGCTCCAACATCTTGATATCCTTCTTATGATGGGGGCCCCAGAACTGGATGCAGTACTCCAGGTGAGGTCTCACAAGAGCAGAGTAGAGGGGGAGAATCACTTCCTTTGACCTGCTGGCCACGCTTCTTTTGATGCTGCCCAGAATACAATTGGCCTTCTGGGCTGCAAGCACACATTGCCAGCTCATGTTGAATTTTTCATCAACAGACACCCCCTGGGCCTTCTCCTCAGAGCTGCTCTCAAGCCATTCTCCACCCAACCTGTACTTGTGCTTGGGATTGCCTTGACCCAGGTGCAGGACCTTGTACTTGGCCTTGTTGAACTGCATGAGGTTGGCATGGGCCCACCTCTCCAGCCTGTCAAGGTGCCTCTGGATGGCATTCCTTCCCTCCAGTATGTCAACCACACCACACAGCTTGGTATCATCGGTAAATTAGCTGAGGGTGCACTCCATCCCACTCTCCATGTCGCCAACGAAGATGTTAAACAGCACTGGTCCCAGTACCGATCCCTGAGGAATGCCACTTGTCACTGGTCTTCATGTAGATATTGAGCCATTGACCGCCACTCTCTGAGTGCAACCATCCAGCCAGTTCCCTATCCACCGGGTGGTCTGTCCATCAAATCCATGCTTTTCCAATTTAGTGACCAGGATGTCATGCAGGACAGTGTCAAACGCTTCACACAAGTCCAGGTAGATGACGTTGGTTGCTCTTAACTTATCCTCCGAAGTTGTAACTCCATCATAAAAGGCCATCAAATTTGTCAAGCACGATTTGCCCTTGTTGAAGTCATGTTGGTTACCTCCAATTACCTCATCCACATTTTCCATACGCCTTAGCATAGTTTCCAGGAGGATCTGCTCCATGATCTTGCCAGGCACAGAGGTAAGACTGACTGGCCTATAGTCTCCTGGGTCTTCCTTTTTTCCGTTTTTGAAAATGGGTGTTATGTTTGCCCTTCTCCAGTCAGCAGGAACTTCACCAGACTGCCATGACCTTAAAAATACAATGGAAAGTGGCTTGGCAACTTCATCTGCCAGTTCCCTCAGGACCCTCGGAGGGATCTCATCAGGTCCCATGGGCATGTACACCTTCAGGTTCTTTAGTCTCGAACCTGATCTTCACTTACAGTGGGCAGATCTTCCTTCTCCCTTTTTCTTCCTTTCCCTTCTGCAACTTGGGCGGTGTGGCTAGAGCCCTGCCAGTGAAGACTGAGGCAAAGAAGTCATTGAGTACCTCAGTCTTCTCCATATCCCTCGTGACCAGGGCTCCAGTTTCCTTCTGGAGAGGGCCCAAATCTTCCCTAGCTTTCCTTTTTTCACTGATATACCTGTAGAATTTTTTCTTGTTCCCCTTTATGTCCCTGGCCAGGTTTAACTCAGTCTGGGGTTTTGCTTTCCTAACCTGATCCCTGGCTGCTCAGACAACTTCTTTGTAATCCTCCCAGTTAACCTGCTTTTGCTTCCACTGTCTATAGACTTTCTTTTTGCGCCCAACTAAGTCCAGGAGCTCCCTCTTCATCCACATAGGCCTCCTGGCATTCTTGCCTGTCTTCTTCTTTCTTGGGATGCACTGCTCCTGGGCTTGGAGGAGATGGTCCTTGAATACTGGCCAGCTTTCTAGGGCCCCTCCTCCCTCCAGGGCTTTATCCCATGATACCCTGCCAAGCAGATCCCTGAAGAGGTCGAACTCTGTTCTCTTCAAGTCCAGAGTAGTGAGCTTGCTGTGCACCCTCTTTGATGTCCTAAGGATCACGAACTGTAACATTTCATGGTCACTGGAGCCAAGGCTGCTCTTGAGCTTCATATTACTCACCAGTCCCTCCTTGTCAGTGAGGACAAGGTCCAGCATAGCACCTTTTCTCGTGGGTTCCTCTGCCACTTGGAGAAAGAAATTATCCTCAATACATTCCAGGAACCTCTTAGGTTGCTGGTGCCCTGCTGTGTTGTCCCTCCAACAGATATTTGGGTGGTTAAAATCCCCCATGAGGACCAGGGCTTGTGAACGCAAAGCTGCTCCTGTCTGTTTATAGAGGGCCTCATCCACTCGGTCTTGCTGGTCTGGTGGCCTGTAGCAGACCCCCATTGTGATGTCTCCTTCCCCTGCCTTCCCTTTAATCTTGACCCATAATCCAGGGCTCTCCAGTAACTCACAGACCCGCATGGGAACTGTCTGCCAGCAGCTTCCGTAACCTTGACAGCGAAGCCAAGTAAATGTTATTACTAAGGGCAGGTAGCTTTTGCTGGAAAGTCTTACAACAGTTTACAAAAGCAGGACAGCGCTATCAACATCAGTGCAGAAACGTACAGAAAAAGGTTACCAAGCTCTACAAGTTTATGCAAACCCCTAAATGAAGGTATTCACACAAGGGCAGCATCATGACCTGCTGCTTGTTAACAGAGAAGGTCTTCTGGGGCATGTAAAGGCTTGAGGTCGTCTTGGGCAGAGTGACCATGAAATGACTGAGTTTTCAGTTCTTGGAGAAACAAGGCAGGGAGCCAACAGAACTGCCACCCTGGACTTCCAAAAGGCAGACTTTGGCCTGCTTAGGAGCATGGTTGAGAGTGTCCCTTGGGAGACAGTCCTGAAGGTCAAAGGTGCCCAGGATGGCTGGGCATACTTCAAGGAGGAACTCTTAAAAGCTCAGGAGAAGGCCATCCCCAGGTCCCGAAAGACAAGCCGGTGGGGAAGAAGACCAGCCTGGCTAAATAGAGAGCTTTGGCTGGACCTCAGGAATAAAAGGAAAGTCTATGGCCTTTGGAAAAGGGGGTTGACTACTTATGAGGAATGCTAAAATGTAGTGAAGCCATGCAGAGCGAAAATTAGAAGGGCCAAAGCTCAAGCAGAACTCGATTTGACCACTACGGTTAAAGATAATAAGAAGAGCTTCTTTCAGTACCTCAGTAGAAAAAGGAAGACTAGGGAAAATGTTGGCCCACTGATGAACAAGACGGGCGCCCTGTTGGTGAAAAATACAGAAAAGGCAGGGGTACTGAATACCTTCTTTGCCTCGGTCTTCACTACTAAAGCGGTCCCTCTTGAATCCCAAATCCTGGAGGCAAGAGGGAAGGTCTGGAGAAAAGAAGATTTTCCCTCAATAGAGGAGGATCGCGTTAGAGACCACTTAGCCAAACTGGGCATCCATAAGTCCAAGGACCCTGATGGGATGCACCCGCGAGTGCTGAGAGAGCTGGCAGATGTTATTGCTGGGCCACTCTCCATCATCTTTGAAAGGTCGTGGAGAACAGGAGAGGTGCCTGAAGACTGGAGGAAGGCCAACATCACTCCAGGCTACAAAAAGGGCAAGAAGGAGGACCCAGGGAACTACAGGCCGGTTAATCACACCTCTGTCCCTGGGACGGTGATGGAGCAACTCGTTCTGGAGGTCATCTCCAAACATGTTGAAGAACAGGAAGTTATTGGGAGTGGTCAACATGGATTTACCAAAAGTAAATCATGCTTGACCAATCTGATAGCCTTCGATGATGTCATAACTGGTTGGCTGGATGAGGGGAGAGCAGCAGATGTCATCTACCTTGTCTTCAGCAATGCTTTTGACACTGTCTCCCATAACATCCTCATTAGAAAACAGGAAGTGTGGGTCAGATGTGCATTAGGTGGGTAGTAAAGACATGTGGGACCTCACCGCTCTCTCTCTCCTCTCAGTCTGTCTCATGTCGGTGAGGCGGCAGAAGCGGCAGCAGCGACAAAACGGAGGTAAAACCGAGGCGGTGAGGGTTTGATCGGTTGTGCAGAGGGATTCCTGAGCCAGGCACCCTCCCTTCGTAGCCCGAGCCCGAGCCGCAACGGTTCCAGGAAGTCCACGGCAGCCAATCAGGCGCGGCAAAGGCGGGGCCCCGAGCCGCGTGGGAGGTTTGTAAACGCCTCTGGGCAAACAGGGGCGTGGCACGTCTGTAAAGCGGGGCACGGCAGTTTGCCCGAGCAGGGTGTAGGGAAGGCGCCAAGGAGCTGTGAACTAGGGAAGGGAGCGAGGAGCTGAGGTGCTAACAACTGACTGCTGCAGCGATCAGCTCCTGGGGGAAATTATCACTGAAAGAACAATGGTCTCCACCAGGCAGAGGAAAACAAAACTGGATGTGGGAACCCAGACAGAGCTCCCATGAAAGGATGCAATTATGCAGGCAACAGGCTGCAGGGAATGCCACAGCATCTCCTTGGTAATGGGGGGCTGTGAGCAGGTGAATGATCTGCTCAGCCTGGTGATAGAGCTAAAGGAGGAGGTGGAGAGGCTGAGGGCAATAAGGGAGTGTGAGAGGGAGGTAGGCTGGTGGAGTCAGGCCCTACCATTCTTGATGACAGGGCAGTGGGTGGAGGCTCCCCTAGAAAGAGAGGATCCCCTCCCTCTTCCTGTACCCGATGGCAAGGGAGATATAAGAGGTGAAGAGGAATGGAAACAGGTCCCTGCTCGATGAGGCAGGCGAATCACATCCTGGCCTCCCTCCCCTTCCCGGCTACCCTTGCAGAACAGGTGTGGGGCTCTTGAAATGGAGGGACATCTGGAGGGACAAACAGACAAAAATGGAGACGAGGGTCCATCAGAGGGGTCACCCAAGTTAAGTTGGTCTCCCTCACGAGTTAGGACCAGCTCTAACAAAGGGAAAAGAAGGGTAATTGTAGTTGGTGACTCCCGACTGAGAGGAACAGAGGCCCCTGTATGCTAGCCAGATACACTCCACAGGGAAGTCTGCTGCCTACCTGGGGCCAGGGTCAGGGATATCACTAAGAAACTCCCCAGTCTGGTGTGGCCAACAGATAACTATCCACTATTAGTTATCCAGGCTGGTAGTGATGATGCTTGTGAGAGGAGCCTGAAGACAATTAAAAAAGACTTCAGGGCCATGGGGAGATCACTTGAGGGATCAGGAACCCAGGTGGTGTTCTCCTCAATTCCCTTGGTGGAAGAGAAGAATACTGTTAAAGAAAGGAAGACCCACCTGATAAACATGTGGCTAAGAGACTGGTACAACAGACAAAATTTGGGTTTTTTTACACATGGGGAGCTTTATGCTACGCGAGGTCTGTGGGAGGCAGATGGAGCTACTCTGTCTCAGAGGGGAAAAAGAATCCTGGTGTACGAGCTGGCTGGCCTCATTGAAAGGGCTTTAAACTAGGTGTGAAGGGGGAAGGGGATAGAATTGGGCCTGCTGGAGTTGAATCTAAGGGTGGTAGGCCACGGTTGGAAATGAGTTCGTTAGCTCGGCTCAAGTGCCTCTACTCTAATGCACGCAGCATGGGCAACAAACAGGAGGAGCTGGAAGCCATTGTGCAGCACGACAGCTATGATGTAGTTGCTATCACAGAAACGTGGTGGGATGACTCTCATGAATGGAGTGCTGCAATGGATGGCTATAAGCTCTATAAGTGGAATAGGCAAGGTAGAAAGGGCGGTGGGGTGGCACTCTATATTAGAGAGTGTTCTGACTGCATGGAGGCCAATAAGTGTGACAGATCAGTTGAATGTTTATGGGTGAAGTTGAGGAAGGCCAACGAGGCAGATATCCTGTTGGGAGTCTATTACAGACCACCTGACCAGGATGAAGAGGTCGATGAACTGTTCTGTAGACAACTGGCAGAAGCTGCAAAGTCGCAGGCCCTTGTTCTTGTGAGGGACTTCAACTTACCAGACATCTGCTGGAAATATAACACAGCAGAGAGAACGCAGTCCAAGAAGTTCCTAGAGTGCGTGGAAGATAACTTCCTGACTCAGCTGGTAAGTGAGCCCACCAGGGAAGGTGCCTTGTTAGACCTGTTATTCACAAACAGGGAAGGACTGGTAGGTGATGTGGTGGTCGGAGGCCGTCTTGGGCTAAGTGATCATGAAATGATCCAGTTCTCGATCCTTAGCCCAGTTAGAAGGGGGGGCAGCATAACTTTCACCATGGACTTCCGAAGGGCAGATTCAACCTGTTTAAAACACTGGTTGAGAAAGTCCCTTGGGGAACAGTCCTAGAGGGCAAAGGGATTCCGGAAGGACGGACTCTTTTCAAGGAGAAACTGTTAGAGATGCAGGAGCAGGCCGTCCCCAGGTGTCGTAAGACAAACTGGCGGGGAAAGCAACCGGCCTGGCTGAACAGGGAGCTTCTACTGGGACTTAGGAGAAAGAAGGGAGTCTACCACCTTTGGAAGAAGGGGCAGGCTACTAGGGAAACGTATAGGGATTTAGTTAGGTTGTGTAGGAAGAACATTAGGGAGGCAAAAGCTCAGCTTGAACTCAGCCTGGCCACTGCTGCACAAGATAGTAAGAAGAGTTTTTACAAATATATTAACAATAAAAAAAGATGCAGGGAGAATCTCCATCCCTTATTGGATGCGAGGGGGAACATTGTTACCAAGGATGAGGAAAAGGCTGAGGTACTTAATGCCATCTTTGCCTCGATCTTTAATGGCCAGACCAGTTATCCTCATGGTATTCAGTTCGCTGAGCTGGAAGACTGGGATGGAGATCAGAATAAAATCCCCCTCGTAATCCGGAAAATAGTAGTAAAGGACCTGCTGAGTCAATTAGACACCCACAAGTCTATGGGACTGGATGAGATCCACCCGAGAGTGCTGAGGGAGCTGGCGGAGGAACTTGCCAAGCCGCTCTCCATCATCTATCAGCAGTCCTGGTTATCAGGTGAGGTCCCGGATGACTGGAAACTTACCAATGTGATGCCCATCTACAAGAAGGGCAGGAAGGAGGATCCAGGGAACTACAGGCCTGTCAGCCTGACCTCGGTACCTGGGAAGGTTATGGAACGGCTCATCTTGGAGGAGATCACGCGGCAAGTGCAGGAGAACAGGGGGATCAGGTCCACCCAGCATGGGTTCACGAAGGGCAAGTCCTGTTTAACAAACCTGATCTCCTTCTATGATCAGGTGACTCGCCTAGTGGATGAGGGAAAAGCGGTAGATATTGTCTGCCTGGACTTCAGTAAGGCATTTGACACTTTCCCACAGCATTCTGCTGCAGAAGCTGGCAGCTCATAGTCTAGACAGGTGGACTCTTCACTGGGTTAAAAACTGGCTGGATGGCTGAGCCCAGAGAGTTGTGGTGAATGGAGTTAAATCCAGATGGAGACCAGTCCCAAGCAGTGTCCCTCAGGGCTCGGTCTTGGGGCCAGTCTTGTTTAATGTCTTCATCAATGACCAGGATGAGGGGATCGAGTGTACCCTCAGTAAATTTGCAGATGACACGAAATTGAGTGGGAGTGTTGATCTGCCTGAGGGTAGGGAGGCTCTGCAGAGGGATTTGGACAGGCTGGAGCGATGGGCTGAGGCTAACTGTATGAGGTTTAACAAGGGTAAGTGCTGGGTCATGCTCTTCGGCCACAACAACCCCATGCAATGCTACAGGCTTGGGGAAGAGTGGCTGGAAAGCTGCCTGGCAGAAAAGGACCTGGGGCTGTTGGTTAACAGCCAACTAACTGAACATGAGCCAGCAGTGTGCCCAGGTGGCCAAGAAGGCCAATGGCATCCTGGCCTGTATCAGAAACGGTGTGACCAGCAGGAGTAGGGAGGTGATCGTGCCCCTGTACTCGGCACTCGTGAGACCGCGTCTTGAGTGCTGTGTCCATTTCTGGGCACCGCAGTATGGGAAGGACATTGAGGTGCTGGAGCGAGTCCAGAGAAGGGCAACAAGGCTGGTGAGAGGTCTCGAAAACAGGCCTTATGAAGACCGGCTGAAGGAACTGGGGTTGTTTAGTCTGGAGAAGAGGAGACTGAGAGGAGACCTTATTGCTCTCTACAACTACCTAAAAGGAGGTTGTAGTGAGGCTGGTGTTGGTCTCTTCTCCCAAATTACTAATGATAGGATGAGAGGAAATGGCCTCAAGTTACGTCAGGGGAAGTTTAGGTTGGATATTAGGAAGAAGTTCTTTACTGAAAGGGTGGTTAGGCACTGGAATAGGCTGCCCAGGGAGGTGGTGGAGTCGCCATCCCTGGGGGTGTTCAAAAAACGGGTTGATGAGGCACTTGAGGCCATCGTCTAGTGGTCTAATGGTTAGGAATATGATGGGATAGAGGTTGGACTTGATGACCCTGGAGGTCCCTTCCAAGCATATTTTTTCTATGATTCTATGATGTGTTCAGGTGGCTTCACCTGCTTTTAAGCTTTTTAAGCCCCTTCAGTGGGGATTTTTGCAACATTGGGTTTTGCAAACTCAAATGGTTTTGCAAACTCAAACATTGGTTTTGCAGTCCCAACTGTTGGGCTTTGCAAACCCTTGGACAAAGGGGTCTTGCTTGGAGCATGTGCTTTTAATTAGCAGAAACACAAAATGCAAGAAAAGCCAAGCATCCCTGCAGGCATAGGTACTTTTAGGGTGAGAAGTGTTGATGCTGGCAAATCACAGAATCACAGAGTGGTAGGGGTTGGAAGGGACCTCCGAAGATCTTCTTGTCCAACCCCCCTGCTAGAGAAGGATCCTCGATTAGACCACACAGGAACACGTACAGATGTGTTTTAAATGTCTCCGGAGACAAAGACTCCACAACCTCTCTGGGCAGCCTGTTCTAGTGCTCAGTCACCCTCACAGTAAAGAAGTGTTTCCTTATGTTAAGACTGAACCTCCTGTGTTCCAGTTTGTACCCACTGCCCCTTGTCCTGTCACTGGACACCACTGAGAATAGTCTGGTCCCATTTTCCTGACACCTGCCCTTTAGATATTTATAAGCATTAATGAGATCCCCCCTCAGCCTCCTCTTCTCCAAGCTAAATAGGCCCAGTTCCCTCAGCCTCTCCTCATATGGGAGATGCTCCAATCCCTTAATCATTTTAGTGGCCCTGCACTAGATGCTTTCCAGTAGTTCCTTGTCCCTCTTGAACTGGGGAGCCCAGAACTGGACACAATATTCCAGATGAGGCCTCACCAGGGCAGAGTAGAAGGGGAGGAGAACCTCCCTCGGCCTGCTGGCCACACTCCTCTTAATGCATCCCAGGATACCATTGGCCTTCTAGGAATATAAAACAAACATCTAGGAATCATAAAGCAAACATCTAAGAGTCATGGGCACCTTAGCACTGCAATGCAATGGCTTGGCCCACAGGTGGAGAAGGACAAACTCTGAAGGTATTTACCTCCCTGAGGCAGGTATAAATTGGGCATACAAGGACTCGAAAGGGCTCTCCAGTGCTGCTTCTCATGATGTTGAAGACTTCGCAGAGAAAGGTGATGAACCCCAGCCAGCGCTCCACGTCCCACTGCTGCAACTCCTCCCGCATGGTGAAATCCTTCTGCAAGAGGGACAGAGACAACAGGCTTCATCATCAAAACGACATTGCCATGGGAGAGGCAATGGCTGTCTAGAGAGAGAATTAGGAGGAACTTGAAACTCATCGTGGGGGGAGGAAGACAGATGGATTGACTCTTTAGTAACAGCAGGGAGATTACTCAATGCATGTGGAGTGGCTGGAATTTCAACACAGCAAAACCACCAGAAAGCAGGTACTGTAGTAATATCATCAACCCCTGCAATAAGTGTCACAGCTTGTGCTAGAGACAGCATCCCCCATGCCCTGCCCTCCCCCTCAGACGGACATGGGGGACTCTTCCATATGCACAACTGCGGGAAGTCATGGCAAGCAATCACACAGAGACTTAATAAATCTTGTGAAAGGCACTTTAATGGCGTTACAACCCGGTTTATATAGACAGAGCACTAAGTCACAAGACTCTTCACGAGACTCTTCTAGCTACTAATTGGCTAATAGCACTAGCGTGGCATAAATTGATTTGCGACCTTAAAGCATGCATTTACACCGTCACACCTTTCCCACCTCCCCATCCTGCTTCAGCATCCGTGTCAGGCTCGAAGGTTGGATTGCTCACATGTCCATTGCTTGCTAAAAACCCCCCAACAAAACCACCTTCTTAATTTTGAGCAATCCAAACAAATGATGGGAAAAACGAGGAAATTATGATGGTGAGTTTCTTCAGATTCTCTCTTAATTGCTGCAGTTGCTTATGAATAGAGAAAGAATGGTTAGACAGATTCATGCGACGCATTTCATCTAAAATATTTACAACCTTAACCTAGGTCTAATAACAGAAAAATTTCACAGCGGTTCTTATTTTATTACACAGCATTCCTAACACTATCTAAATCTTCAGTTAATTCTGTCTGTCCCTTTTAAACAGGTTTTCTATCCCTACACGCGGTCACGCATTATCTAATTTGTTAAAGGTCTCTAGTACGAGGCAAACATGCAAGTCAGTTCAGCTCTCATTGATTCTTGAGTTCTTCTCACGCAGTGTCCAATTGGTCACTCTTATCTGCTCGCTCCTGCAAGCTGTCATTGCTCTTTCTTATTTTTTCTTCCTCTGAAGTAACTTCTAGAATGTGGCTACGTGCCTAGGCCAACATCCCGTATGGCTGGTTCACTATATGGTTATTCTCTTTTAAATACATTCCTAGAATTCCCCCTTTTTCTTCTTGAGCGAGTGAAGTGCTGGGGTCTGAACCCCCAGCCCTGAATTAAGGTTGACATATGGGTGGTTCCCACAGCCCTTTAAGAGGAGGGGATGAGTTTACCTTTTGGCTTTCCTCCAGGGTGCAGCTGGCCTTGCAAGGAAAGCCCTCAGGTAAACAAGTCCCAGGTGCCCTGCATTTTGGTAACAAGTGCCAGGTGTCCTGTTTGGGGATAAAAGCTGGGCCCACTTGCAGGAAGGGTTGGAGAGTCTGTCTGTGGAGTGGACGCACTTCACAGAGTTTTCCTGTTGGGGAAGGACCTCCTGACCACTCATGCAACCGGATCGCAGTCAGGTCTGGCACATACAAACGCGGGCTTTGTGGGGAGGCAACATGGGGTTACTTCGGTCATATGTAACTGCCTTGTTCTCCTGGTTGTCTCCCATCTTCTCTGTGGGTTATCTCGTGTCTCTGTTTGTTCCATCTGTTATGAGCGATATTGTGTCATTCCTGGGGTCGCTGGGGCTGATGTCTGTTATTCGTGATCTATCTGACTTGTTTGTACCCCCAGCAATCCTCTATATACTGACCCCTTTACGTGAAATAGAACCTACGTACTGGATTGTTGTTCTGCTGCTGGCTGTGTCCTTTTTACTGGGCCTACTAATTGGCAAAACAAGCCAGCCATACGTTCTTCATGGTATATTTAATCATGCTTGTTACCTTTTCGAAAACACAAAGTACAATCGTTAATATAATAGCAAACAATAATAGGTGGAATTCAATAACAGGTGGAATTAACAAAGAAAGAAAGTCTCCCACAGAAGGAATGGGAGACAACCAAGTCAATAGGCTGATCATATAGAAGTAGTCCCATATTGTTTTTCCACGAAGCCCCCGTTTGCAAATGCCAAACCTGACCAGGGCCCAGTTGCAGGGAGAATCAGGAGGTTCTTCCCCAACAGGAAAACTCTGCAAGGTGCATCCACCTCACAGACAGACACTCCACTCCTTCCGCAAGTGGCCCCAGCCCCTGTCCCCAAAACAGGACACCTGGCATTCATTTATCCAATGTGGGGCACTTGGGGCTTGTTTACCCAAGGGCTCCCCCCACAAGGCCGGCCGCACCTTGAAGGAAAGCCAAAAGGCAAACTTGTCCCCTCCTCCTTAAAGGACCATGGGAACCATCCATATGTCAACCTAGGACATCCGCGAATCTGGTTCTGACATCTATGGTGTTAAAATAGCCTCTTATTATTACTTGACTTTTTTTCTGGGGGTGGGATCAATACCTAATAACTGTCATTCAGTAACAAATTTAATATAAACTTATTTTTATAAACCCCTTAACCTATTTTTGACAAATTCTAACACTCTAATTAAACATGTTCAAAAAAAAGGTCGCCAGATGCGGCCATTGATAAACAAAAGGATTATTTCTCATTCGATTTGCACACGTTACCCACATGTTCTGTCTGAGATTAATAGTGTGGGGAACATAGGAGGCTTCTAACAATTTATTTTGATGATAAAGCCTTTACAGACGAGTCTTGGCACTGCGGCTCCTTCCATGGTTTTACCCATCTAGAAGGAATCCATCGGAGACCTTCACCTGTGAGTAAACACATATATCCTCTTCCAGTTAGTTTCACTTCAGCTGGTCCTTCCCAAAGTCCTGTGTTGAGCTTTTTATACTGCACCAAAATTTTCTGTTGTTCATCTAACCTGGTTTTTAAAACTGCACTATGAATTACCATAGGTGGATCTTTTCTTTCTCCTGTGAGACGCAGGTAATTTAGCACATACACAGCTTTAGCTAATTTTTCTGCTGGGGTACTGGGCTCTCCCCCTTTTTGTTTTTGAAGCAAATCTTTCAGTGTTTGATGGGCTCGTTCAACCACCGCTTGTCCTGTGGGGGAGTGAGGAATACCAGTGGTGTGCTGAATACCCCAAGCGAGACAAAATTGTTGAAATCTACGAGAGGTATATGCAGGGCCATTGTCAGTCTTGAGGGATAATGGGACTCCTAAAACTGCAAAACTGGAATATAGATGTTTTTCAACATGTGTAGCAGTCTCTCCAGTTTGAGCTGTCGCCCATACAGCCATAGAAAATGTATCAATTACAACATGGACATAATCTGCCAAACTCTACAACATGTGTCACATCCATTTGCCATAATTGCAAGGGCCGCAGTCCTTTAGGGTTGACCCCGAGACCAACTCCAAACCCTATTTTCTGACAGGCTGGACAGGACTTCACGATCCCTTGTGCATCTGTCAAGGGCAAATGAAATTGTCGTGCTAACATTTTTGCTGATTGGTGGAAAAATGCATGGGAATTTTTTGCTTGCTCAAAAATATTTACAGGTGGACCAGTCCAAGCTGGAGCTACCAATTGATCAGCCTTATTGTTTCCAATGGCAAATCCTTCAGTCATTAAGTGACTGCGAATATGCGTGATAAATATGATTGACGTCTGTCATTTAAGGTCAATAATAATTCTTGCAGCAGCTCAGCAAGCAGCTTATTCGAGACCTCACGAAGCATAGCCCTTTCAATGCGTCACATCACTCCAGCTACATAGAGAGAGTCTGATACAATATTCAGTGGCTGATCATTCCAATGTTGAAATGCCCATATTACAGCTCGGAGCTCTAACGTCTGCAAGGAGTCTATAGACCCTCCCTGGATGATGGGACTATTCCATTGACCAGGCTCCTTTTCCCAGGTGACTCCTGCCTTTTTAGTTTTCTTTCCTGCATCGGTGAAAACAGTGATACCATTTACTGATGTTTCAGACAGATACGGCTGTTCCTCAAAGGTCTGGTTTTGCAGCATAGGGATCATGCGGTGAGCAGGATAAACATTTGTGAGGAGACCCGTGAAATCTGCGCAGGCAATTTGCAAAGCAAGAGAATTTCTAATGAGCCATTCTAAATATTCCTGAACCAATGGCACAGTAATTGATTATGGATCCGCTCCTGCTATTTCTTGAATTCTAGATCGTCCTTTCATAATTAATTGCGCAATTATTTCAATTCGGGTCGCAATGGTTTTTCTCTGCCTCACTGGAGAAAATATCCACTCCAAAATGCGTAAAGGATTTGGCCCTTCCTGCACCCATTGGATGATGAGGGCAAGTGGCCAATCTCTACCTTGTTGTGAATTGACAATCATAAGGACAATAGGATACTGAGGATTAAATCGAGCTGCATGACACTGAGATATTTTTTTCACTCATTTTGCTCAGTGCACACTGTTGTTCAGGACCAAGCTCACGTTTCTTGTTAGCTTGAGTAGAGGTGCCTAATAACTGAATTAAAGGTTTTAAATCATCATTTGTTATGCCACAGATACCTCTTACCCATTGAATATCGCCAACCAGCTTCTGGATATCATTGAGCGTTTTGATGTCTGATTTGATTTCTAGTTTTTGTGGTCTGACACTACTTCCTGTGATGATCCAGCCCAAATATTTCCAAGGTGATTGCCGTTGAATTTTTTCAGGGGCAATTTTTAACCCCCTCTTTTCTAATTCTCTGGTCATCGCTATTAAAATGGTTTCTTTTTGCAAATGTTTCCCAGCAATTAATATCTCATCCATATAGTGATAAATTATCAATTGCGGATATTTCTTTCGAATTGGTCCTAAGGCCCAGGCAACAAATGCCTGGCACATGATAGGAGAATTTTTCATGCCTTGAGGCAAGACCAGCCTATGATATCTTTCTGCCAGTTCGGCCTTGTTAACAGAGGGAACCGAAAAGGCAAACTTTTCTACATCATCTTTACACAGTGGAATTGTGAAAAAACAATCTTTCAAGTCAATAATCAGTAAATCCCAATCCTCGGGTAGCATAACAGGAGATGGCAAACCCGGCTGCAAGGATCCCATATTTTCCATGACTGCATTAACTACCCTTAAGTCATGCAACAATCTCCACTTCCCACTTTTTTTTTTTTTTTCTGGGAATAGTGAGGATTGGTGTGTTCCAGGGGCTGTTTGAAGGAACAATATGTCCTGACACTTGCGGCGATCCTGTTGAGCCGAATCCCCCGTCTCCTCGTTCTGCTATACCCGGTCGAGGAACACAAGATTTAAAAGGAACCAGTTGAGCTATGCGGCTACCTTTTGGAATAAAAACAGGTGGTGTTAACAAATAAACCATTATTTTTACAATTCCTACAAAATCAGCATCAATTACTCCAGGCAAAACAAAAATACCCCATCTAGAGGTTGAAGATCTCCCTAACAACAAGGCACTAAGACCATGACCTAATGGCCCTTGAATATTGCTGTCTATTAGATGCACTCCAGTGTCTTGTAGAGTGACGTCTGTGGCTGTTCCACGTCCACTCCGGCACTTCCATCGAGGCATCCATTTGCTGTTGGGATGCTGCCCAAGCCCCCTGCATTTGTGTCATTGCACAAGAGGGCGTGGCGCTCCTGTTCCCGATTCCCTTACCTTTACCGTTGCATTCTGATGTGTTATGGCTATCCTTTTGACAATGAACACACCATTTTGATCGTTTTAAAGCTTTACATTGAATTTTCCAGTGACCTAATTTGCCGCAATTAAAACACTTCTTTTCTTTTTTCTCTTTGCCTCCCTTTTTTTGTTTTAACAAGGGGGCAATGACTCCTTTCATAGTAGGAGCGATAGTTCCTTGCAAAGCAGCAGCAACATAGGCCGCATTATTCATTTGCGTGGTGCGTTCAGCCAATTCAATCATATCAGCTACCTCTGAATTTTTTGGTAGCGTCCCTAAGACCCGTTTGGTTTTTTCATTGGCATTATCAAAGGCCAGCATTTTAAACATTTGCTGTTTCATGGCCTCATTAAGATCAGGGTGACTGTCAATGGCAGAATATAATTTGTCTACAAACTGTGCATAGCTATCATTTGGCCCTTGCTTGACATGCGTGAACCCATAGGGCTTCCCTGGCTCATGCACTGAAAAAATGGCCTGCAGTGCTAGTTGTTGAGATAACTGCAGAACTTCTGTTGAAAATTGAGACTGCATTTGTACAGAGGCAAAAGGGCCCATACCCAATAGCATTTGGGCCTGAATTCCATATAATGGGTCATTTTGTTGGCGTGGTTTAGCTTGCTCTGCATCACACAATCTCTGCCAAGTTCTTTGAAACATGAGCTGTTGTGATGGAGTAAGCAAAAAATTTGCAACCTGCGTACTATCAGCTGGAATCAACAAATCAGCAGTGAAAATATAGCGAATTATTTGTTGAGTGAGCTGTGACTGCAACCCATACTGCGCAATGGCAGACCGAGCTTTTTCTAGCATTTTCCAATCAAAAGACTCCCACTTTTGACCCGTTGGAGATAAAATAACAGGGAAAGCCTGCGGAAGAAAAGACCCCTCAACAATTGCCTCTTTGATGATTCCTCTCCAGCGCTGAGTGGATTCCTGAGGATCTCTGGCTCCAGCGAAGAGATGCTCTGGAGGCGGCAGCGGCGGGGCAGACGGTTGCAGAGCTGAGGCTTGTGGAGAAGCGCCTTCTGGCGTGAAGGGGTTGAAAAGTTTAGATCTGTCCAGTGAAGCAGCAACCGCTATTTTTTCAACTAGGGTGTGATGTTGTAATTCCAGCTCGCTGAGGCGTGTCATCACATCTCTCATGCATTCGTCCACTGATGGGGAGGGCCGGTCGGGGTTGTCCTCGGGGCTGGTATCGTCACCCGAGGGCGGGGATGACAGGGCCGGTGAAAAAGGGAGCGGTGGATAAGTACCCGCCCCTGATCTGCATAATGGACCACCCACTGCTGTTTTTGCCTTTGTTGTTACTTCCGCATTCGACTCAGTCTGTTTCAGGCTGAGAAGCGAGGCGCTGCCTGGCAGAGCTCCGCCAGGTGAAACAGGGGGCGGCGCAGGCGGCAGCGGTCTGAGGGCGGGGCGGCGGCGGGTTAGGGGTGGAACGTTTAACTCGGGAGGTGGAGCCCCGAGGACCTGGAATCGCGAAATTCTGCGCGAAGGGATTAAAAGGAGACGAAACCGCCATGGGTGCAGGGTCGGTCCCCCCGTTTTTCTCCTCTCCGGGAGTCAAAGCCGCATATGCAGCAGCAGCAGCAGCCCGTTCCCCTTTCATTGTGCGCAAAGTCTCTCTTATTTGTTTCCACAGTATTGAACGTTTATAGGCTTCTTTGCCACTCTTTCCTCTGTTACTAACTTCATCCCACAGACTCGTGCCTATGGCTTCCCAGGTAGACAGCTCAAACGCTGTTTTCACCCCGGATATCAAGTTTCTGTCCCGTGCCCACTGCAGCAGACCCTTCAGGGCTTGTGCGTCATAAGAAATTCCTCTCACAGAGAGTATATCTTGGAGGAGCTTAACTACCGCTTCCTTCACTTTGGTAAGCGTAAACCCCATCTCCTCCCCGACTGCTCACTAACCTTTTTAGTGAGATTCAGAACAGGACCTGTTGTCCTCCAGTGCGCACTGTCTCCATCCGCTGGGCACTGCGGAACGACTGTTGCCGGGGCAGCGACAACTTTTGGTCGGCTTTTCCACCCTCTCTGTCTGCTTTTCTTCACGCTGACAGCATCAGCTTCTAGCAGCGGTCCTGAGGGTCCCTGTTCGGGCGCCAGTTGTGGGAAGTCATGGCAAGCAATCACACAGAGACTTAATAAATCTTGTGAAAGGCACTTTAATGGCGTTACAACCCGGTTTATATAGACAGAGCACTAAGTCACAAGACTCTTCACGAGACTCTTCTAGCTACTAATTGGCTAATAGCACTAGCGTGGCATAAATTGATTTGTGACCTTAAAGCATGCATTTACACCATCACACCTTTCCCACCTCCCCATCCTGCTTCAGCATCCGTGTCAGGCTCGAAGGTTGGATTGCTCACATGACCATTGCTTGCTAAAACCCCCCCAACACACAACCAAGATCTAATAAAAGCAGCGACAAAGAGGTTAAATGAAATGCCTGGGAAATGCAATTAATGCTGATGGCCATGCTGGGCTTGGTGGTCCAGGTGGACCTGCCCAGCCTGTTCATTCCAGTATCTTCAGCAGACCGAGTGTCTGGCCAGGGGCATCCTAATGGCCAGGCTGCTCCCTGGGGTCTCATGTAATTACGGCAGAGACTGGCTCTCTGCCTGACCAAAAGAAGATCAGGGCAGTTCGAGCCTGGCATTAAAAGGTCACCCTGCTCCTGAGCTGATGGCTGCCATGACAAAGGACTATCTGAATAAGGTAATTGATGGAGCAACATCAGGAGGGAGCATGCAGGGACATCACTGCCTCCCCATCAGTCCTCTGGCTGGGGTGGAAAAAAAAGAAGGGTTTGTCTGAAGGCAAAATATGAAAAAGCATGCGTATGTTGGGAATGTGTGGTAAAGAGCAATGGACAACACAGAAAAGCAAATAAAAACCTTTCTAGAGGATGGCATAAGAGAGTGCATCCCACTCAGAGCCAGCAGGTCAAGGGAGGTTATCCTCCCCCACTACTCTGCCCTGGTGAGGCCTCATCTGGAATATTGTGTCCAGTTCTGGGCTCCCCAGTTCAAGAGGGACAAGGAGCTACTGGAAAGACTCCAGCGCAGGACCACTAAAATGATAAAGGGATTGGAGCATCTCCCATATGAGGAGAGGCTGAGGGAACTGGGCCTATTTAGCTTGGAGAAGAGGAGGCTGAGGGGGGATCTCATTAATGCTTATAAATATTTAAAGGACAGGTGTCAGGAAGACAGGGCCAGACTCTTCTCGGTGGTGTCCAGTGACAGGACTAGGGGCAATGGGCACAAACTGGAACACAGGAGGTTCAATCTTAACATATAACTGGTTGGCTGGATAAAGGGAGAGCAGCAGATGTCATCTACCTTGACTTCAGCAAGGCTTCTGACACTGTCTCCCATAACATCCTCATTAGGAAACTCCGGAAGTGTGGGTTAGATGAGGAGACCGTGAGGTGGATCGAGAGCTGGCTGTGTGACAGATCACAGAGGGTTATGATTAATGGAGCGGAGTTGAGTTGGAGGCCTGTAACCAGTCGTGTCCCCGAGGGGTCAATACTCAGTCCGGTCTTGTTCAACATCACAGAATCACAGAATATTAGGGATTGGAAGGGACCTCAAGAGATCATCTAGTCCAATCCCCCTGCCAGAGCAGGAATACCTAGATCAGGTCACACAAGAATGCATCCAGGTGGGTTTTGAATGTCTCCAGAGAAGGAGACTCCACAACCTCTCTGGGCAGCCTGTTCCAGTGCTCTGTTACCCTCACTGTGAAGAAGTTCTTCCTCACATTTATGCAGAACCTCCTATGTTCCAGCTTGCATCCGTTGCCCCTTGTCCTATCATTGGATGTCACTGAGAAGAGCCTGGCTTCATCCTCATGACACTCACCCTTTACATATTTATAAACATTAATAAGGTCATCCCTCAGTCTCCTCTTCTCCAAGCTAAAGAGACCCAGCTCCCTCAGCCTTTCCTCATAAGGGAGATGTTCAACTTCCTTAATCATCTTTGTGATCAATAACCTGGACGAGGGAACAGAGTGTATCCTCAGCAATTTCGCTGATGATACCAAGCTGGGAGGGGTGGCTGACATGCCAGAGGGCTGTGCTGCCATCCAGCGGGACCTGGACAGGCTGGAGAGCTGGGCAGAGAAGAACCCCATGAGGTTCAATAAGGGCAAGTGTAGGGTGCTGCACCTGGGGAAGAAGAATGCCAGGCACCAGTATAGGTTAGGGGGGGACCTCCTGGAAAGCAGTTCTGAGGAGAAGGATCTGGGAGTCCTGGTAGACAGTAAATTATCCATGAGCCGGCAATGTGCCCTTGCCGCCAAGAAGGCCAATGCCACCCTGGGCTGCATAGGGAAGTGTGTGGCCAGTAGGTCGAGGGTGGTTATTCTCCCCCTCTACTCTGCCCTGGTGAGGCCGCAACTGGAATACTGCATCCACTTCTGGGCTCCCCAGTTGAAGAGAGACAGGGAACCACTGGAGAGAGTCCAGCGGAGGGCAACAAGGATGACTGGGGGATTGGAGCATCTCCCCTGTGAGGAAAGGCTGAGAGAGCTGGGACTCTTTAGCCTGGAGAAGAGAAGACTGAGGGGTGATTTAATTAATGTTTACAAATACCTAAAGGGTGGGTTGAGGGAGGATGGAGCCAGACTTTTCAGTGGTTCCCAGTAACAGAACGATGGGTAATGAGCACAAGCTGGAACACAGGAAGTACCATTTAAATATGAGAAAGAACTTCTTTTGGGTGAGGGTGCCAGAGCACTGGAACAGGCTGCCCAGAGAGGTTGTGGAGTCTCCTTCTTGGAGATTTTTAAGACTTGCGTGGATGCAGTCCTGAGTGATGTGCTCTAGGGGATCCTTCTTTTAAGCAGGGGAGTTGGACTAGATGATCTCTTGAGGTCCCTTCCAACTCTGATAATTCCATGATTCTGTGATCATTTGGTATTTCTCTGCCTGTGCTGGGCTCCTGCAGGGCTGGAAGAGCGTGTGCACACATCACCTCTGAAGTTCACCACCAAGATGTCCCTCATTCCCCGAGAAGAGCAGTGGGGAGCAGCTCGAGCCAAGGAGGCTCTCCCCACTGAATCACTACCTCACCTTTGGGAAGGACTCATCAAACTCTTCTGGAAGAAAAACCAAAGGCAGCGACATTGAGCTCATGCACAGGTAAGAAACCTCCTCCACAAGTGGTCACACTGACCAGCTCAAACCCAGTTGAGTCCACTGAAACCCAAGTGCAACCTCTGCCAAAAACGACGGGATTTGACTCAAGTTTCTACAACCAGAGCAAAGCACAGCACCAAAGAAAGGAAGGGCCATTTCTAGGGTATCAATAGATTAAACTAAGATGATGAAAAACCCCTGCATGGATATGCAATAGGGTGTGTAATAGGGAATGCATTAGTGCATGCAACAAGGTATGCAACAAGGTATGCAACAAGGTATGCAACAAGGTATGCAACAGAAATAGCCCTTCTCCACTGACACCAAGGCACTTCCAACTACTGGGATGTACCAGGCACTGGCTCTGGCTGCATGCCGACGTGTGCCCTGCAGCGGGCTCTGCTGCTCTGTTTTGAGATGTCCATTTCATGGTGGTTTTTTTTTTGTTTTGGTTTTTTTTTTTTAATTAAAAGAAGATATCCATCTTCTGTTTGATGTGCTGTTGGCCATGGTTGCTAAGGGGAGCAGTGTACAATTATAACCCCAGTGATGCCCACTCTAATAATACACTTGGCTTTGCATAGCTCAGATGCAGACTCAGCTCTGCTACAAAGAGCATGGTCATTTAAACATAGGAATACTCCAACTTATGTTACATGTGAAGGATATGTGGCACATTGCTTTACATCCCCCCCCAAAAAAAAAACCAACCCAAAACACCCAAGCCAGAACAAGCCAGTGAGTGAAACTATGACACGCAAAAATCTCTTGCAGGAAACTTACTTCCAATTTATTAAAGAAGGTATTTCTAGAGGGGTGAAGAAACCATACATGTGTCCCCCAAGATGTGCTTGCATGTCTCCATCCACCCAAGCTCCCTAGGAGCAATTCGGCCAGGTCCAGCCCAAGGGCTTGTGCAGTGCAAAATCCCTCCTTATACCAAAGATGAAAACAAACTCAGTGAGGAGAAAATCAAACCCAAATGACCTCCCCAGTGCCGAGCCCTGACATGGCAGCATCTCCCCGAGCTCAACCAGCTTCCCACCCCATGACTACCCTTCCTGCATTTCCCTTCAGCATCCCAAAAGGTTCGCAGCACCCAAATTCAAGACTCGGCCAAGATTTTGGACCAAAACAAGACTGGACCAAAACACAGAGCGAGGGATAAATTCAAACCCGAATTTTCCTGATAGATCCCCTTAGAGCCTGAAGTGCTGGGGTCTGAACCCCCAGCCCTGAATTAAGGTTGACATATGGGTGGTTCCCATGGCCCTTTAAGAGGAGGGGATGAGTTTACCTTTTGGCTTTCCGCCAAGGTGCAGCTGGCCTTGCAAGGAAAGCCCTTGGGTAAACAAGCCCCAGGTGCCCTGCATTTTGGTAACAAGTGCCAGGTGTCCTGTTTGGGGATAAAAGCTGGGCCCACTTGCAGGAAGGGTTGGAGAGTCTGTCTGTGGAGTGGACGCACTTCACAGAGTTTTCCTGTTGGGGAAGGACCTCCTGACCACTCATGCAACTGGATCGCAGTCAGGTCTGGCACGTACAAACGCGGGCTTTGTGGGGAGGCAACATGGGGTTACTTCTGTCATATGTAACCACCTT
The DNA here is from genome assembly GCA_028020825.1 of Podargus strigoides. Classification (NCBI taxonomy): domain Eukaryota; kingdom Metazoa; phylum Chordata; class Aves; order Caprimulgiformes; family Podargidae; genus Podargus; species Podargus strigoides. The sequence continues at coordinate 3,581,438 of CM051662.1, read as the reverse complement.
GTTCTCCTGGTTGTCTCCCATTTTCTCTGTGGGTTACCTTGTGTCTCTGCTTGTTCCATCTATTATGAGTGATACTGTGTCATTCCTGGGGTCGCTGGGGTTGATGTCTGTTATTTGTGATCTGACTTGTTTGTACCCCCAGCGATCCTCTATATACTGACCCCTTTACGTGAAATAGAACCTACGTACTGGATTGTTGTTCTGCTGCTGTGTCTTTTGTACTGGGCCTACTAATTGGCAAAACACTGGGTTGCAATCAGAAACCAGGAGCAAGCCCTTCAGTCAGGTGATGCAACCAACAGCCTACTCAGGGACCATGACTTAACTTGGTATCTCTGGTGCTGAGATGGACTTCAGCCAAAAAGAGCAACAACGACCCTCCAAGTTCACTTCATGCCATGGGGATGCTGCCAGAAGCAATCCACTCATTTCACAGATGGGCCCTGGCATAAGATACCCTATTTCCACATACAGCTCATAATTTTATCTTGTTACCTGCAACATGTTGAGGAGCAGACTCCGAATTTTCATTCCTTCCACCATGAAGAGGGCCATTTTGTCACAGAGCTTGGCTGCTGTGGAAGCAAAACTGCAGTCTGTCACCGCTTTCTGGTAGATTGTCTTGACTATCTCCCCCAGCATCTCCTCAGAGTTAGTGGAGTTCTGGGCCTCCTCCATGAAGGTGGTGAGCTTGGAGTCAACACTGCTGCTGTTGTTCCTCATGATGTTGAGGATTTCAATTAATTTGTCTATTTTGTTCTTTCCAGGATTGGTGGTTTCCACTGTGACTTCGTCCTGGTCCATGAAAAGGAAAAGACAAGATGTCTGTTACACAAGGAAAACACAGACCTATCAGCCCTTGTCCTTCCACAAACAGCAAAAGGGGAAGGGGACTGGGGAGACATATAAACAGACATAGAAAAATCAAAGCATCTTTTAGAGGCACAATGGTCTCATCTCAGCATTGAAAACCACAAGGGAATGAGTCCTGCCCCAGAAATGTTCTCTTTCCCCATTTCCCACTACACTCAATACCAGAGTCCTCCCCTTTGGCTCAGGGAAAAGATGTTCTCGATGGTTCTGAGCCAGTATACCAAGGTCTGACTGCTCCTGACTGCCTTTGGCATCTTGGACAGGTCTCTGGGGGTGTCTGTAACACAGTGATAATGAACATTTTTTTTGCCTCTATTTTGAAAGTGCATTGATGTTTGCAAAATGCTCAGATAATAATCCTACAAAAATATCTACTTTTTAATATATATATTTAGTGATCCAAATTGAGATCAAGGATGTCACATGGACATCACAAGATGTCTATCACAAGACACTTCCAGGGAGGGGGCATCCATAGCTTCCATGGGCAACCTGTTCCAGTGCCTCAGCACCCTCACAATAAAAAATTTCTTCCTAATATCTAGTCTAAATCTATTCTCTTCCAGTTCAAAGCCATTACCCCTTGTCCTATCACTACATGCCCTTGTAAAAAGTCCCTCTTCAGCTTTCTTGTAGGCCCCCTTCAGGTACTGGAAGGCCACTATAAGGTCTCCCCGGAGCCTTCTCTTCTCCAGGCTGAATAGCCCCAACTCCCTCGGCCTGTCTTCATAGGAGAGGTGCTCCAGCCCTCTCATCACCTTCATGTCCCTCCTCTGGACCCACTCCAACAGGTCTAGGTCCTCCTTGTGTTGGGGGCCCCAGAACTGGACTCAGCACTCCAGGTATGGTCTCACGAAAGCAGAGGGGGAGAATCACCTCCCTTGAGTTGCTGTCCACGGTTCTTTTGATGCAGTCCAGGATACGGTTGGCCTTCTGGGCTGCAAGCGCACATTGCCAGCTCATGTTGAGTTTTTCATCAACTGACACTCCCAAGTCCTTTTCCTCAGGGCTGCTCTCAATCCGTTCTCTGCCCAGCCTGTATTTGTGCTTGGGATTGCCTCGACCCAGGTGCAGGACCTTGCACTTGGCCTTGTTGAGGCTGAATATTGTTTCCAAAAAGAATGTCCTCTGTCACTTACATGCAATAGTTTTGTTATTTTTGGGTTGATCAAAGGAAGAGGGAAAGATAAAGATGTTTCAATTCATTCCCTAGATAAATGGATATCAACTTTTAAGTAGCTAACTCCAACTATTCAGCACTCAAAAGTCAAAGCTTGGGATTTAGCTCTGTAATTGCAGTGAGACAAATTGCCTTTTTTAGACCTCTTTGCAAAGTAGGTGAGCTCTGTAGACTGGGAGGCAGTCAGTTGGGATCAGCCATCAGGGAAGGAGTGCCCATATTGCAGCTCACGTGCACCAGCTTTCCCCAAGGGTCTTTGCGTGGGTAGGGGGAGAGTTCCTAGTCCTTCTTGGAGAACTCAAGCTGGTAGCAACCTCAACCAGGAAGTCAAGCTAAGAGCGTTAGCACTGTGTCAATAAAAGGCCTCCTGAAGAAGCATGAAGACACTTCAAGAGAAGTGTTGACACTGGGAGATTAAGATAAATTGGGTGCATTCATGAAAAGGTCCCTTGAGCCAACCCCATCCTTTGTATGGAGAATGGCCAACAGCCAGACTCTTGGAAAAATGGAAACTCAATGTTTCCCTAAGAAATAATACCTTTTCTTTTAGTCTGCTCCACAGCCTGTCTTTGGACAACTGAAGCAAATTAATCTTGGGTCTTTCCCCAATGTGCTCATGAATACTGTTGTTCCACTTGGTTTCCAGCTCCTGGATGTACTGCTGAGACTGCTTCTCCACAGCCTCCGGGCCTTGGTGCATCTCCACAGGAATATGCACCATGCAGACGGAGGCATCCTTGATTTTCAAATTCTCAGTCTCTTTCGCATTTCTGTGAGTTTCTTTGTTGTTGGGCAAGTGCTTCTGGTTGTGGTGCCATCTCCAGTTCTGACTGTAGCTGTGGTGGCCCATCCTGCTTGAGAAGTGAGGGGCCTGGCCTCCTTGGCAGAGTTTCTTGTGGTCCCTGTTGTGTTTGGTGCCACCTTGCTGATTATCTGCATGCTGCTGAGGCTTATTCCCACCAGGAAATCTCTGCTGTCTCCTGGAAAGTCAAAGAAAGTAATTAGTACACCCTTTCCTGCATCATCCTGTTTGGTTAACACATCTATCACACCAAACAGCCTGGCCCTTGGTAGGGAGACCCATAGAGCTCACCTACCACAAAAAGGGAGCCAATTTCTTGGCATCTAACACAACCTAGTACCAACTCATGCCTCTAAGTCTCTTTCAGTAACAGGTATATTTCAGCTGAAAGTTTTCATGAACAGTTAGATAACTTTGGTTCCCAGGAAAAACTCTTCCAGGTTTCTGTGTTTTCTGTGCTGCTTCCACACTAAACCAGGGAGGACCTGGTTAGTCCCAGCTCAGCAACAGCAGGTCAGGCAGACAAGAAATATCAGGAGATATTGTTTTCCCCGAAGACCTAAGGAGCTCCTGATACATCTGGCCTGCAGCATAGCTTGCTCCTCTTGCTTGCCACCTGTGCTGTACCAACATGGCATACTGCTGCGTTGGTTTGCAGTGCACCATTGTCTACATTTAGCCTGTATCTGGGTCTAAACTGTAGCAGTTGCTCTACCACCCAATAACCCCTCCCCAGCTGAGAAGGGGAATCGGGAAAAAAAGGAGAAGCCCCATGGGTTGAAATAGAAACAGATTTAATGAAATAACAAAACTAATAGAAATACCAACATAAAGTGTACAGCAAGCTTATACTCAGTCTAGTCCTCAGAAGAAGCAGGAGACTAAGAGGGAGGAGCCCCAGAAACAGGAACTCTCTGCACTCAGTAAACTTCCTACTTGTATAGTGAGCTTGATGTAAGTGGTATGGGATACACCTGTGAATCAGCTTGGGTCAGCTGCCCTGACTGAAACTCCCAGCTGACTCAGGGCTTCTCATGGCCTGTCTGCTATGGCTGGCCTACAGGTTTGTTCATCTGAAACCAGGACAACAATTTTAGGCATATCAGGAATTTCTAAGTGGAAAAAAAAAAGCTAGAAAGCAAATTACTGAGTAAAAAGGTGCCCACACCAAATGGTTTTGTTTAGCCTTTCTTCATGCATGCCCCTCATCATTGCTACTCCAGGAGAGGATGTGTGCATGGATTGAGAAGCTGAGTCCCATGCTTGGTTCTGGCAGCATGGGGAACCAAGACCATTACCTCCAGATAGGAGGCTTGGTGAATATGGCTCCAAACAGATAACATGGAAATTCAACAGGCACAAAGAGAAGGAACTGCCTGCAAATGGTTTGATCAAGAGACTACAGCAGCTCCAAAGGGGTGAGCAAGCCCCTGTGGGCTGGCCATAACCAATAGCCAAAATGGCAGGTCCGCAAAAGCCTAATGGTTGAGTGGAAGAAATGCTTTGGCAGCATTGTACGTTTGCAGATTTCCACACAGACTGCAGTGTGGCTCTCCTGAGTGGAGAAGGCAGAGCTGGAATGCCATCATCAAGGATGCAATTAAGATGGAGACGGTCCCAGTATCATCTGTCTTCACCTGGGATGGCACAGGGTTAGCCCTAAGCACAGCGGCAGCTCCCTGCCTGCTTGCTGCCTTTTTAACACTCAGTATTGGCTCTGAGAGCACATGGGATGCTTTAACCTTTTGCTCCTTACAATGCTGCTGGGAACAGCACTGGAGGCTCGCAAGGAACATCTCCCCAGCATTGTCCCCCAAAACAGGGAAACAACCGTAAGTACTGTGATGACCACATCAGTCTGCATCCAATATAATCCCCCTGCTCAGCCTCATCCCTTACCCCAAATCCCCACCTCCATTTGGATAAACAACAGCATTTATTTTAAACCAGTCACAGAGCAATTACTTTTATTTTCATCATCTGCATGGCTCAGCTAAGGGCACTCAAAGGAATCAGCCAATCACAAATACATTTCAACAGTCAGTGGCTAAACAGTCTCAAACCCTGCCCACCAAAGCCATCTGCCCATCAAATCTGAACTCCTGGGGATGCCAAAGAATGAAAACCTATTTTCCAAGGCCAACTGGCTCTTAACCATAAAGAACAAGGGCTCATGTTCAGTGAATGAAGAGGCTTGCTTGTGGTGGCAGTGGAAGAAAAGTTGCACACAAGCGCAGCTTTAATTTAAGCAGAGGTAAGGCAAAATGCCTGGAAATGAGCTGGGAACCAACCTTCACCATAAATTCCCGCAAGAAATGCATACAGAGACTTCTTTCCTAAAGACATATTATAAACCAAATTGTTTCTGTTTACAGGCTGTGAAAGAAAAAAAGGTTTAAGATTAAATAACCACGCTTAAGCCAATGTGGAATGTGCAAGATTGTTCAGTTTGGGGCTTTTGCAATACAACAGGGAGAGGACAAGCAGCTCCATCTCCATACAGGACAGCTAAAAGGGCAAGGGGCAGAAAAAGCAAACTGAAGCTCTACAGTCACTGACCACAGGACAGAAAACACCAGAGTTAAACAAGTTAGAAAAAAAAAATATGCAAGAAATAAAAGGCAAAGGAAGGAGAAAGGCAAACAAGCAGCAATGTCCTTGACTTGGCAGCAGGCAGGTGTCTAGATGATCGTTCAGCATTCAGGCAAAGACTCATGTGCTTTTATCTTCCCAACACCCCAACAAATAAGAAAAGCCAAGAAGAAATAGGACTCTGCAGCAAAGAAGAGCTAAAGCAGGGAGAACAGGACCCAGATCTTAAACTTCAACTGTGCAGCATCACAAAGCCAAAGAGGTTGGGGTGTCCCATTCTCTCAGGTGTGATGAAGATGCTGGGGACATAGAGCACCCCAGGAAGGGGCAGGCTGGGGACCAGGACACCCCACCACACATACCCACTGTGGTTTGAGTTGATGGAAACAACCTTGTGCTTGCTCAAGGACAGAAGTGTAGGTGCTAAAATGGTGGCTTGGTGTGACCTGCTGAGCTTAGGGAACTAGACCATGTAAGAATCCAAAGGCACTTCCCAGCTCGGAGTCTTAGACTTGCAATGCTAAAGGGAGGAACATCTGAAGCTTGAATCACAGCAACATCTCTGAGAAAAGGAAGCATTAATCCCAGAAAAATACCACAGCTGCTGGGAAAGCTGCCTTCTGTCCTCTGCTCATCCTTTTCTGTAAGGACACAGCACCTTGCAGGGAACCCTACTTCAGCTACAAGAAAAAGTACCTAGACAGCACAACAGTCTCTTGCCTTCATTTAATGTTAAATAACTATTTTCACTTCAAAGGCCAAATTCTGATTCAGCTTAAAACTCCCCCTGACTTCAGTGGGACCACAGATTTGGCCATCAGTCAACATGGAAACTAAAGAGACATTCAGAGTCACAAAGAAACTGCAGACATACTAAGGGGAGAGGGTCAGGGTTGCCAAGCTAGAAATAGGATGGTATCGCTTCTGCTATTGTTTCTCCACCATTTTTTTTAATTAACTGCGATACCCTTCACAACAGAATTTAGATATGACAAATGTCTGCTCTGTCGGAGGAGCCTACGCAAACAAATCTAAGGCTTCAGCTGTCTCAGTGAATACCAGCCTATGTGCTCAGAAATACGGGATTCCTGCAAGTTTTTACTACATCATTTGCTTGCAAGGAAAGGGGCTTGAAGGCACAAGGCTGGGTAAAATAACTCCATGCACATAGACAGCTGTGGTCTAAAACACAGTTGCTCCCTCCCATCAGCCCTGCTCACATGCTCCTTGAGTGAGACAAGCCCTCTAAGAGCCCCAGCCCTTTGTCTGGCATGTAGAGAGCCAGAGTACAATGCAGGGTGACATTCTCCTGGTAGTTGCATGGAGATTTGGTCAGGCAATTCCTGCAAATACTGAAAAGTAAGGAGCTACATATCTCTGTCTACATTTAGCCTGTAACCAGGGCTAAACTGTAGGAGTTGTTCTACCACCCGATAACCACTCCCCAGCTGAGAAGGGGAATCAGGGGAAAAAAAGGGAGAAGCCCTACAGGTTGAAGTAGAAACAGATTCAATGAGATAACAAAACTAATAAAAACACCAACATAAAGTACGCAAGATTATACTTAGCCTTGTCCTTAGGATCAGCAGGAGCAGAAGGCCAAGCAAGAAGTAGCCCCAAGAAGAGGAACTCCCCACCCTCAGTGAACTGCCTCCTTTTATAATGAGCTTGATGTCAGTGGTATGGGATACACCTGCAAGTCACCTTGAGTCAGCTGCACTGACTAAATCTCCCAGATGACTCAGGGCTACCCATGGCCTGCCTATGGTTCTGTTCCTGGGAAACCAGGACAATCTCCAATGGCACTCAAGACATTTGCCCCACAGTGCAGAGCATCCCATACAGCCAAACAGACTGAGATCCTGTCTGTGGTCTCACAGACAGGGTGCTCTGGACATCCTGGCTCTTGCTTTTGAAGAACCTGCCTGGACACTTTTGTCCTCAAACCCAGGCAACTCTCCCATGGGACAAACTCTCCTGGACATGGTAAGCTCCTCACAGGGGAGGGATGCTGGTTTTGTCCTGCTTTCATGCAGAGCCTGATACCTGGTGGGCATAGCCAAGGTCACCCAGCAATTAACAACTAATATGGACTTGCAGCCACTCACATATGAAGTTGAGAATGAAGAGCAGTGCCATGGCCAAGGTCAAACCTTCTGCTTCCCCTTCATCCTTCTGGTGAATGAAAACATTCCTCACTGCATTTTGTGGAAAGTTCCTCTCCATCCTTTCTTTTGCCCAGGCAGGATATCACCTCTATACCAGGAGCAGGCCCAGGAATATGATGCTAAGTCTTGGGAATACATCTCACGATCAGCTTTCCTACTATCATGCCTGTGATTAATCAGCAATTTCTACTACAAAAGACAAATTAAGATGTGCTGCAGAAATGGACTCTGTGGGACCTTAAACACCCATGAGGACCCCAGATCCCACTTATCCATGGCACTCCCCAAAGTTGGAGGAGCAGAGCACCCCTGAGGCATGCAGCTACTGCACCTGTGAACAGAGAACTAGTGGGGATGGCTCTATGGGATGAAGGGCCACCACTTTCATCTTCTTTTTGAAAATCCCACAGTAATTCTCCAGTGAGAGGGGTGAAATAAAATAAAACTCAGTCTCACTACTGAAAGAGTTAAATTCACAGATATGTATAGCAACTAGGCTCTTCCCAGCTGTACTAACTAGCTGCTCAGGATACTCAGCCTGAAAGGGAAAGGGCAGGAAGTCCTCAGAAACATCCCCTGAACAAACCAATTTCTCCAGGCCCAGCTTTACTGAACTAAGCATATTCCAAGCCAGACCAGCTGCTTCACCTTTCATGATACAGTTCTACAAATAACTGGACAGGCATCCCAGAGCAGGCACTGCTGGTAGGGTTTGGGCACAGCAGTGCTGCTGCAGTTAAAAACACTGTGGGAATATAATGGAAGATTGGCGAGAAGGATTATAAACACGCTCAAGAGACCTGCACCTGGAGTGTCGAAAAACACAATATATCACACAACTAATTGTTGCTTAGTCTTGTGCCTGACAAGTAGTATATCCGCAGTGAGATAACAAAGGCCTGTGATAGGCTCAGAGGCACCCTTTTCCAAAACACGCTTGAGATTCCTGCCCTGCTGTGGGAAACACCAAAGCACAGTGGAAAACTACTGCCTGTGAGAAATCCTTGATATACAGGCAAAAGCTGCAGGTTCGGAATCTCTTGTTCTGACCCTAGGACTGAGCTCCGCAGTCCTGTGTTCCCACCTACATGCCTCTATCCCAGATGTTGCTGCGGAGATTCCCCAGTTCGCGAGGTAACAAGGATAAATTTGCTCTTTGCATTTTTATCTGTGGTTTCGTGGTTGTTCCTGTGACCTGCCTGTGTCAGCTCACATGAATGCCCATCATAACTGGCTTTGGACACCTAAAGGACATCATGATCCAAACTGTAGGGTCTGAAGGAACCCATCTAGGAGCTGGTAGAATTTTACAGGATCTAAAACTGGTCCTGGAGGTCTAATTCTGCCCTGGGAAGTCAATGGGAATACTGCTATTAATATAATGAGGAGGAAGGTCTGAATTTCTACTCCAGAGGCCTGACTTCCCCCAAAAGTATTCTTCACCAAGCCTACCTCCATCAGAGGCACTCTGATGTTTTACATGCATGTATAATAACTCAGCATTGCTTTGGTGCAGGGAGCATCACAGTCCAGCCACAGCCATTTTCTATCCTCGCTATGACTAAGTGGGAAAGATTCAAGTAAGCTTGATGGTTCCACACAATTTAATCAAAAATCTCAAAATCCCACAGAAAGCAACAACCACCAGCTCCGAGGATGAAGAACACAGGACTTTGGTGTGTTTTCCATTCAACTTTCTCTCTCAAACTTTTTTCTTGGCTCCAGTTGCATTTTTGTTTGCATTTTTCTCAGATGAGAAGGGAACAAGATGTCATGTTCACTCCTGAAAACAAAACTATTCCAACTTCTTTTATGCCTTTCTGTCACTAGGGTTAAAGTCTATCCCAATCACTAGACCCAGCCCACATCTGGATAGACATAGCATTTTGGAAGCATAGAAAATCCATTTGTCAAAATGGTGGTGATCAGGATCTAAAATCAACTTCAACAGTTGAGATGTGTGCTTTAGGTCTTACACACATGCATCCTTGAAAACATACAATGAACTGAAGACAAGCACAGCCAACAAAAATGCTATGAGGGTAGAGATGTTTTTCATTAGGCTCACAGCATCTGGATGCTGTGAAAAGCATTATGAAACCTTCAGCTGAGCTGCCTACCTGAGCACAACTCGACTTGTCGCCACCTTGGTCTAGGGGTACAGCCACTGCAGACAACCCTCCTTTGGGCCTAGACATCACAACAGTCTTCATTTGCTAGAGATGATTTCATTTGGCCTTTGCAACATAACTAGAGTCACCATAAACAGACAGGGTAGCATTGATTTTTACAGTGAAGGTGGTGAAACACTGGAAGAGGTTGCCCAGAGAGGTGGTAGATGCCACATCTGTGGAAACATTGAAGGTCAGGTTGAACAGGGCTCTGAGCAACCTGATCTTGTTGAAGATGTCCCTGCTCATTGCAGGGGAGTTGGACTACATTAACTTTAAAGGTCCCTTCTAACCCAAACCATCCTACAATTCTGTGATTCTGTGATTGAAGGGCTTCACACAGAGACACTCAAAGTGCTCACACAATAACACATCCAAAAATTTGTGTATAGGGTTGACACAAAGCACATTTCATCATGGGATGCTGTTTTGGCCTTTCCAAACACAGAAATGGACCTCACTTCACCCTGGGCCTTCCTGCAGCACCACTTAACACAATCAGTGTCCACTACTTCTCCCACCACAGTGATAGAGACTTGTCTATGTTCATCCAGTATCTGGGACTAAACTGTAGCAGTTATTCTACCACCTGATGCCCTCTCCCCAGCCGAGAAGGAGAACTGAGGAAAAAAAGGGAGGAGCAGATATAAAGAAACAGATTTAATGAAATAACAAAACTAATACAACCACCAACAAAGTATACAAGGTTTTACTAAGCCTGGTCCTTGAGATCAACAGCAGGACCAGGAGGCAGGAGCCCTAGGAAGAGGAACTTGACCCTCGATGAACTCCCTCCTTTTATAATGAGCATGATGAGGTGGTATGGGATACACCTGTGAGTCAGCTGCCTTGATTGGAACTCACAGCTGATTCAGGGCTACATGTGGCCTGTCTGCATGGCTGGCCCATGGGTCTGTTCCTGGGGAACCCCAACACCATTCCACCCCTTAACTTATAGCATTTACATCACGCCCACGTTGCTGTTATTCCTGTTTCTAAATACTTACAGAAGTACAATCCTTCAGGGTAGGTCAAAAAGGAGCAATCTGCAGCCAGAGCTCTAATCTGGTATGCATTGTTCAGTCCATATTAACAATTTGTGGTGAGAATGTAGGTGTCGGGGAAGCCACTGGGTGCTGAGGTTCGTTCTTCATTGATCTGGGCTGTTCTAATTTTTAAGCTTGAGAAGTAGTAACAGGCAGTATCATATGACAATTAACATCATACAGTTCAAATTACTGCCTGTTCTCATCCAGAATCAGATCTCCTTTAGGTAGGCAATTAACTTGACCATTCTCCTGCATTATCCACCAGGCACACCCAGGTCCTTGAGCGCAGGCAATCCCATGAGTGGGTTTGCCTTGGCTAGAGGCAAAAGTAACCCAGACTGTTTTCCCCAACATACTTCTCACATACACCATTGGGACTGTCTCCTACAGTATGGAGAAGTTCTGACTGAGCAGGGCCAGCTTAATTTACAGACCCCCTAGTACTGAATAACCAAGTAGCTTTTGCTAGATGTTGGTCCCAGTTTTTAAATGTCCCATCAACCATTGCTTTGAGAGCAGTCTTCAGTAGGCCATTGCATCACTCGACTTTGCCAGCAACTCATGGATAAGGGATGTAGTATATTCATTTTACCCAATGTTCCTTAGCTCCGGTGTCTGTCTGAGGCTATTTCAGAAACAGGTTCCATTGTCCGACCCAAACATTCCTGGGGTTCCATGGTGCCACAATATCTGCTTTTCAAGACCCAAAAGAGTGTTAAGAGCAGTGGCATGGGGCACAGCATATGTTTATAGCCATCCAGTGGTGGCTTACACCACAGTGAGAATTTGGCATTTCCCTTGGTGTGCTCACAGAAGCAAGATGTAGTCAACCTGCCAGGCCCCACCGTATTGATATTTCAACCAGCACCCTCCATACCACTGGGGTCTTAACCCTTTGGCTTGTTTAATTGTTAATAATAATTCACCCTTGCGTTGCCAGTCCAGGTCCACTTGAGATATTTTTACCTTCGCAGCCCAATCCACTTGTTGGTTGTTTTGATGTTCTTCATTGGCCTGACTCTTGGGTACGTGGGCATCTACAGGGTGTACATTTACAGCCAGCTTGTCTAATCGGGCAGCAATATCTCGCCACAATGAGGCAGCCCAGATGGGCTTGCCTCTACGCTGCCAGTTATTTTCTTTCCATTTTTCTGGTCACTTCATGTAAAGGGCTCACAACATGACTGTAGTCTGGGATGAGCATTCGCCAGAAACCCACAACACCTAAGAAAACTTGTGTCTCCTTTTTGCTGGTTGTTGGGGACATCGCTGTTATTTTGTTAGTTACATCTAAGGGGATCTGGCCATGTCCATTCTGCCATTTAATTCCTAGGAACTGGATTTCTTGAGCAGGTCCCTTGACCTTGCCTCTTTTGTTGGCAAACCCGACTCTCAGTAGAGTTTGAATTACTCTACTCCCTTTCTCAAAAACTCTTCTTCTTCTATTTTACCCCGTACAATGATGTCATCAATATACTGCAGATGCTCGGGCACTCCACCCTTTTCTAGTGCAGACTGGGTCAGTCCATGGCAAAACATGGGACTGGGCTTCCACCCCTGGGGCAGTTGATTCCAGGGGTACTAGACACCCCTTGAGGTGAAAGTAAACTGTGGCTTGCACTCCACCGCCAACGGAATTGAGAAGAATGCATTGGCGATATCAGTCACGGCATACCACTTGCTTGGCTTGGACTCCAGTTCATACTGGAGTTCTAGCATGTCCGGCACAGCAGCACTCAGTGGTGGTGTGACTTCATTCAGGCCACGACAGTCCACAGTCAGTCTCCACTCAACTTCCGTACTGGCCAAATAGGACTACTAAAGGGTGAGCATGTCTGTCTTCTTGATCATCCCTTGGCTCCCTAGATGGCCAATCAGCTTCTGGATGGGGTTCAGGGAGTCTCAGTTTGTCCGATACTGTCACTGGTGCACTGTTGTGGTAGGAATAGGCACCTTCTGCTTCTCAGCCTTCAGCAGCCCCACAATAGTTTGGTTAGTAGGTCAAGAGAGGTTCTCCTTCCCCTCTATTCTGCCTTGGTGAAGCCACATCTGGAGTATTGTGTCCAGTTCTGGGCCCCCCAGTTCAAGAAGGACAGGGAACTACTTGAGAGAGTCCAGCGCAGAGCCACAAAGATAATTAAGGGAGTGGAACATCTCCCTTATGAGGAAAGGCTGAGGGAGCTGGGTCTCTTTAGCTTGGAGAAGAGGAGACTGAGGGGTGACCTTATTAATGTTTATCAATATGTAAAGGGTGAGTGTCATGAGGATGGAGCCAGGCTCTTCTCAGTGACATCCAATGATAGGACAAGGGGCAATGGGTGCAAGCTGGAACATAGGAGGTTCCACATAAATGTGAGGAAGAATTTCTTCACAGTGAGGGTAACAGAGCACTGGAACAGGCTGCCCAGAGAGGTTGTGGAGTCTCCTTCTCTGGAGACATTCAAAACCCACCCGGACATGTTCCTGTGTGACCTGACCTAGGTGTTCCTGCTCTGGCAGGGGGATTGGACTAGATGATCTTTTGAGGTCCCTTCCAATCCCTAACATTCTGTGATTCTGTAATAGAAGGGTCCTCCAATAAGCCAGGCAGGGTAGACAGCAGTTCAATTTCATCCATCTCAACTGCAGCTATACCAAATGCCCAGCGGTACTCCCTCAGGTCCTTGAAGTATCCCCTTCTAAGATAATCCACACCAAGGATGCATGGGGCATCAGGGCCAGTCACAATACAGTGATTCTGCCACTCACATCCACTCAGTCTGACTTCAGCTTCAACTACAGTCAACTCCTGTGATCCAGCAGTCACTCTAGCAGTTGAAATAGATTCCGTTCCGATGTAACTGGACAGCATTATGGTGCATTGCACACCAGAGTCTACCAGAGCCTTGTATTTTTGTGGAACAGATGTGCCAGGCCGTTGTATACACACAGTCCAATAGAATCTGTTGTCCCTCTCCTCCACCTGGCTGGAGGCAAGGCCTCTCTAATCCTGAACAAAGTAGCTGCCATTGGCATATGGGTCCAAGCTACTCACATGGGCTACACTTGTATCATCACTGGTCACGCATCGTAAATTTGGATCTGAAGCCCATCTACGCTGTCTTGGGGGCTGCCTTATGGAGAATGCAGCAGCACTTCTGGAAGGTCCTCCTCTTGAAATATTTCTGTTTTTCAGTTCATGGACACGTGCCTGTAGAGCTGACATAGGCTTGCCATCCCCTTTCCTCATGTTCTCTCCATGGTCTCTTAAGAACCACAGAGCACCCCATGGTGTACGCCATCTGTCACTCACAGGCCTTTCAGGGGATCACTTTATCTCCATGGCAGAAACATTTGTTGGTATTGACAGGGAGTGCAGTGGAATTATCTGAAGGTGCTTCCACAGCAGAGACGCCAGCCCGTGGGGACGAAGAAAGATTATCTGCATATTGCCTCAGTCGAGCCTCCAGGTCACCTACTGTTCGTGCCTCATCATCTTTCCAGCTAAATAATGCCAATACATTGGCATAAACTGGCGGCGCGCTCAACACCCACTTAAGCCACATGGGTCCGGTAACTCTAAGTGCATCTACATCCACTGGCATCTGCGGGTCATCCACAGTAGTGAAAATTGGCTCCCGCATGGCTATTTCTCTTAGATACTGGACACCTTGATACAGGGGCAAAAGAGTTAACAGTAATAGTTTAACCAAAGAAGTATGTAACTTTTGCTTGCAAAGTATGTAACCTTGCCTGCTAAATGAAACAGGGGCTACAGGCCACTGATAAGAGAAAGACCGCTGAGAAAAGGGAGGACTTCTCCTGCTCCTTCTGACAAGAGGAAGGACTATTCCCGCTTCTTCAGCATTCGAACCTGTTGAAATCAGCCCCACGGTCTGGAGAGGAGCCAGAGGCCCACAGAGCATGCGTAACCAACTGAGGTGAAAAGTTCAGATGAGAGGAAGACTCGGAACCTTCCTCCTGAGACCCCCGAAGACAACCACCAGGAAGCACTGCACAGACGCAACCAGGCGGAGCAAGAGGTGTGGAATATTATAATGACCTGATGCAATCCCTGTGAAGGATGTAATGTTTTATGATGCAATCTTCATGAATATGTATTACTTTGTGCTATAAAAAGAAACACGCCTTTGCCCCTAGGTGTTAGGAGGAGTGATCCCCCTTGCACCAGGCGCTGAATAAACATACCTACTTTATAACTTTTCAGGAGTTACAGTCTTTTCCACGTGTCAGTTTGGTGACCCAGATGGGACGTCTCTGCTCAGCTGCAGGATCGACTGAGGGACGGATGTCCTAGGCACGCCCCAGACCTTTCTGGAGGAACTCCACTCCTCGGCCGCTCACTGCAGGAGCAGAGAATGACCATCTACACTTGCGGATAAAGGGTATGTTTTATTGGGGTAGCCTGTAAGTCATACACGTGGCTAGGGTGGCTGGTAAATCACGCGGAGACAACTGGCATGCAGCATAGTCCCTATAGGGAAGGAGTCTCTGTGTGGTGGGAAGCCAGCTAGGGGAAGAGGGCTAGGGGATTCGCTGACTGATAGGGCGGCTGCTAGCGATCCTCGGAGTGGATTGAGTGAATTAAGAGGTAGTATGCATGAAATGAGTGTTTAAATATGTATGCAGTATGTTTATTTAAAGTGTTGAAGCACCCTAACTACTAACAAGTCATCACAGCATTTAGTGGTTGGGTTGTGGTTTGGAGACTGAGGCCTAAGGCTCCGAAGGCAGGGGTTCAAGTCCCCTAGGGGTTTGGGTCCCCCTTTTCTGATGGGTTCAGTGGAAATTGGATTATGGCTAAAGATTTACGGCTTATGATTTATGCTGAAGTGCGATTATGACAATTATTGTAACCAATAATTTTATGTTTGAGTGAATAGAGCGTAAGGAGCTCCTTAGTGTGGCTGTGTGTTGTGTGATTGTTTGGTGTGTGTGAGAAGCTGCGAGGCAAGTGTGGAGTTCTGACCCGCAGCTCCATTGTCCCATGAGGGAGGCGGCTGGAGACAAACCAAGCGTGTGTGATATTTGAGACACTCGAGCTTAACTGCCGGTTCAGTCGGCCAAGGAAGTGAGGGTATCAGTTAACCATCTGTGTCCTTAGCGCAAAGCACACAGCGTATGGCAGAGTCTGCTGACCAAATAACGGTAACAATAGAATATTGGTGTCCTATACAGGGGAGTGAAAATTTTCATTTTTTTTATGCTTAAGTGTGAGCGAAACGTTTGGGTTAGGTTTGGAAACTACTTTTGGTGTGAGTGCGGGAACTGGTCAGACTGGAATAAAATAGGGGGCAAGGGAGAGCTCGTGAAGATTTAAGGTCGTAGGGGAGGGAGCATGAAAGCCAACCTCCCATCTCCTTGGTATGGAGCACACCCTAGTGCCTGTCCTTTGTGTCATCGTTGTTGTTTGTTTATCCAGGCAAAGTGTTCGAATTGTAATAAATACATAATATCTCCAAAGGGGAGGCAGGAGTTTTATCCTAGCTGCTGCCTTGAGCTTCAGTGTATACGCTGAGGAGCCAGTACACCCTTAAATAGATTGCGTTGAGTTATCATTGTTGCAGGACCCGACGTCACGTATTTTAGATTAAAATCAGGATGGGAAATAGCCAAGGTAGGGGAACTCTTCAGAAGATCCCCCTTGGGTGTATTTTGGCCCATTGGAAAGAGATAAGGGGACCTCCAGGTGGAAGTGTTAACGAAAAGTTATAAAGTACTGTAATTAGTGGTGGCCCTTGTATAAGTTAGAAGATGGGAAAAATGGCCCTTTAATAGGACACTAAATTATAATACCTTAATACAATTCATGTTATTTTTGAGAAGTGAAGGCAAATGGGACGAGTGTTCTTATGCTGATATGTTTTTCACCCTCCGAAGCCACCCTGAATATCAAAGAAGCTGCGGTTTAGCACCTCCACAAGATCCATTAGTACTGGCGTTAGAAAAAAAAAAAAAAAAAAATCAGAAAGAAAGGAAGACAAGGAGGAGAAGAAAGCCCAGAAGGTGTATGTTAGAAGGGAGAAGGAAAAACAGAAATAAAAGGCAAAGATTATGATCTCTGCCATGGATCAAGGAGTCAAACAAAAGTGGGACACCCAAGAGAAGCAAATGGGGGGGGATGGAATCAGAATAAAGAAAATACAAATGAGAGATCAGGGATAGCCCGCCCCCCCCCCCCCCCCCCCCCCAAATCAAACACCAGGAAAGTGTTTTTATTGTGGGCAGGAGGGCCACCTTAAACGAGACTGCCCTAAGTTGAAAAGAGAGGAGAAATTGTTTCTGGTTGTAAATTATGGAAAAGCAAAGGAGGCCGCTTTAAAGCCAGAGGCGATCATGAGACTGTCTCCAGTGCCAGAGATAAGGCCTCTGCCTGAGAAGCAAATATTCAGTGAAAAGGAGATAACTATCAAGGAATTAGGAACAAAAGAGTCAGACAGGCAATGGATCCTCCCTGATGGCAGGGAACGGGTGAATAAACAAGTAATGAGACAAATTTTAACTATTTCGCATCAAGGGAGTCATTGGGGAGTTCAGGCCATGTGTGATGCTGTACTAAGAAAATATGCTTGCACAGGACTGTACACAGAAGCTAAACAAATCTGTTGTAGCTGTGTAACATACCAACAAATAATCCCCAGATATGGGATTGCAGGGTATATTGACCCAGATAAGGGAAGTCAGCTCACTTCACATATCCCCCAAGAATGAATGAACACCCTAGAGAGAAAGTGGGAGTTTCATACTCCATGGCATCCCCTCTCTTCAGGAAAAGTGGAGAGGATAAAACAAACATTAAAGAAACACCTGCCAAAATTAGTTTTAGAAACCAAACTATCATGCACAAAGTGTTTACCTCTGGCCCTTCTCAGAATTCAAACTGTTCCTAGAAAGGATCTAGGAGTGTCACCGTATGAGATGCTGTTCAGGCTGCCATATCCAGGGGGGGTGGTGAGGTGCCCACTCTCGAGACCAAAGATAAATTCCTCAAGAACTATATACTCGGGTTGTCTTCTTCCTTATTTCCCTCAAGGTTTGCGGACTGTTGGCTCGAACGCCACCTCTGGAATTTCCAGTATACACCTTCCAGGTGGGAGACTGGGTCCTAGTGCATGCCTGGAAGGAATCAAAGCTCCAGCCCGAGTGGGAAGGACCTTTTCAAGTACTGCTAACCACTGAGACTGCTGTGAAAACTGCAGAGAAGGGGTGGACTCACTACACATGATTAAAGACAAGCAAAACTGTCATATTTCAAAGCAAAGTATCCTCAAAAGGGGAGGGGTAGTGGCACACATTAAGGAAGACTGACAGGGACCTGGGGGATCTACCCTAGCAGATCCGCTGGTTACAATAAAGCTAGGGAAAGAAGAAAAAGGAGTAGAATTTCTGGTGGATACAGGGGCAACATATTCGGTCTTGAATCAAGCTTTAATGCCTCTGGAAAATGACTATGTTAATGGTAAAAGGAGCAACTGGCCAAAGCGAAAAGGTGTACTTGTGTAAACCTTTAAAATACAGGTTGGGAAAACAATGGGGCATTCCTAAATTTTTATATATGCCCAACTCCCTGAAGGCATTGTTGGGCAGGGATCTGCTATAACAACTAAATGCAATCATTAAATTTGAAAAAGGGGAAATTATTCTGGAGGTAAATGATCAACAATATGTACAAATGCTGAGCCTATTTTTAACCAGTGTATCCATAGAGGGACAAATCAGTAAAGAAGTAATGAACCAAGTATTTCCCCGGGGTATGGGCTACTGATGTGCCAGGAAAAGCAAAAAATGCTTCACCTGTTGAAGTTAGACTTAAAGAGGGAAAGCAGCCAGTGAAAACTAAACAATATCCCCTGAAAAGGGAAGACAGGGAAGGAATTCACCCGGTAATATAAAAGTTTCTACTATTTGGGTTATTAAGGGAATGTGAATTTGACCTTAACACCCCCATATTACCTGTTCGTAAACCTGATGGATCATACAGGGTGGTCCAAGATTTACGAGCTGTAAATAAAGAATAACTGAAGATCTTTACCCAGTGGTACCAAATCCGTATACTTTATTAACTGACCTAACACCTGAACTAACCTGGCTTACCATTGTAGATTTGAAAGATGCCTTCTTTTGCCTCCCTCTCCATGAAGCCAGCCAGAAAATATTTGCATTCTAATGGGAAAACCCCAAGAGCAGACAGAAAACTCAGCTCACTTGGACGGTGTTGCCTCAAGGATTCAAGAATAGCCCTACCATATTTGAAAAACAGCTTGCAAAACATTTGGAGTCCTGGGAAGCCCCACCTGAAGAAGGGAAGCTAGTGCAGTATGTAGATGACATCCTGATAGCTACCTGGACAGAAGAAGCCTGCATAATCTGGACAGTAAGTTTGTTAAATTTCTTGGGGCTCCAAGGGTACCAGGTGTCTAAGAAAAAGGCTCAAACAGTAAAACAAGAAGTAATCTATTTGGGCTATGAAATCAGTGCTGGGCAAAGGTCTCTGGGACAAAACCGGAAAGAAGCAATATGTCAAACCCCGAGACCACAGACCGTGAAAGAATTACGCACCTTTTTGGGGATGACTGGGTGGTGCAGGCTATGGATTTATAATTATGGACTGCTTGTAAAACCCCTATATGCACTAACCACAACCGAGCAGAACAATCTTCTGTGGACCAAAGAAGCTGAGCAAGCTTTCAAGCAACTGAAAAAAGCTTTGATGTCAGCCCCGGCTTCCAGATATTAGTAAACCATTCCTTCTTTTCTCCCATGAAAAAGAAGGAATTGCCCTTGGAATACTGGCACGAGACTTAGGCCCATATCGTCTGGTGGTTGCCTATTTTTCCAAACAGCTAGATGGCACTGCCAAAGGCTGGCCTGGGTGTTTAAGAGCAGTTGCAGCTGAACATCCAAGAGGCACAAAAGTTCACTTTGGGCCAGAAAACGACTGTGCTAGTATCACTTCTTCACAAAAGGCAGAGATAATTGCTATGACCCGAGCCTTGGAGTTAGCCAGAGATAAGACTGTGAATATTTACACAGACTCAAAATATGCCTTTGGAGTCGTACACGCACATGGAGCAATTTGGAAAGAAAGAGGACTGTTGAACTCACAAGGCAAGAACATTAAGCACGCAGAAGAAGTTTTGAAATTATTGGAAGCAGTTCAACTACTGAAGAAGATAGCAATCATGCACATTAAGGCACACCTAAGAGTGAGCTCAGAGTTGGAAAAAGGAAATGAGCTGGCGGACAGAGAGGCAAAACTGGCAGCCAAAAGAAAGGTAATAACAGAGGGGGCTTTAATTCCTGACGGGCAAGTCTCCCTACAAGGTAAGCCAAAATATACCAAAGAGGATCAGAAGTTAATTGCAGATTTAAAAGGATCATATAACAAAGAGGGGTGGGCTCTCACACCACAAGGGAAACTAATCAATATGGTCCTTAGTAAGGAAGGAACATAAAAAGGGGCATTGAGGGGCGGAAGCCCTATATAAAAACTTAATCCAAAAATCTTAGCTAGAAATTTGTATACCACCATGAGACAGGTGACACAACAGTGCTGTCTTTGTTTCCAGACTTATCCCAAAAATACCCCAAAACCAGAGATGGGCCAAATTGGGAAAGGGAATGGACCAGGGCAACAATGGCAGATTGATTTTTCAGAATTCCCAAGAAAACAGGGGTACCGATATTTATTGGTACAAACCGATACCTTTTCAGGTTGGCCAGAGGCATTTCCTACTAGAACAGTCAAGGCTCAAGAAGTAACCAGAACATTGCTACAAGAGATAATACCACGCTTCGGAGTTCCAGCCACCATATCCTCTGACAGAGGACCACATTTCATCTCAAAAGTAGTACAACAAATTAGTAAACAACTATAGATAGCAAGAATCATTCTAACTTTTATATTTGTAATTTCGTTAAAATTGTTAGGTGCGACTTTTTGTACTTAGCACCAGTCGTATCCTACCAATTACAAGACACAATTGGTGGGACTGTTTTGCCAATTAGTAGGCCCAGTACAAAAGACACAGCCAGCAGCAGAACAACAAACCAGTGAGTAAGTTCTATTTCACGTAAAGGACTCAGAATATAGGGGATTGCCGGGGGTACAAACAAGTTAGATCACAAATAATAGATATCAACCCCAGCGACCCCAGGAATGACATAGTATCACCCATAACAGATGGAACAAGCAGAGACACCAGGTAACCCACAGAGAAAATGGGAGACAACCAGGAGAACAAGGCTGTTACATATGATAGAAGTAACCCCATGTTGCCTCCCCACAAAGCCCGCGTTTGTACGTGCCAGACCTGACTGCGATCCAGTTACATGAGGAGTCAGCAGGTCCTTCCCCAACAGGAAAACTCTGTGAAGTGCGTCCACTCCACAGACAGACTCTCCAACCCTTCCTGCAAGTGGGCCCAGCTTTTATCCCCAAACAGGACACCTGGCACTCGTCAAAATGCAGGGCACCTGGGGCTTGTTTACCCAAGGGCTTTCCTTGCAAGGCCAGCTGCACCTTGGAGGAAAGCCAAAAGGTAAACTCATCCCCTCCTCTTAAAGGGCCATGGGAACCACCCATATGTCAACCTTAATTCAGGGCTGGGGGTTCAGACCCCAGCACTTCAGGGACGTACTCTTTGGATGGTCACCTACCGCGACTGGTATCCTGAATACGATGTTACCCCCTATTGTTGTTCTTTTAGTATTAGTTTTACTTAGCCTTGTTTTTTCTGTGATACTGTTTGTCTGGAATTGGAGAATGTTTTATGAATGGTAATGAGATAGGGATACCCGTTTTTCACACTCAGTAGGAGTCATCTCCAAAAACTGAGGGGCTGTGCTTCTCTTTAGAGACCTTTATCAATGCTTACATCCCTTGATATCTGACCCAGCTGCTTAGCTTCATTGCTGTCCAGTTCAACACCCTCAGCTCCGTTATCCCAGCACCAGAGCAGCCAAAAAACCAGAGGCTCGCCTTCATGACAACCATAATCTTTGCGGATGTCTCGCAACTCACTAAGCGATAAAGACTGAGTAGTGATTTCTTCCCGCCCTGCTCTTCTGGTGTATTGCTTCTTATACACAGGGAAGGATGGCACTGGCCAAAAACGCTGGGAAGCTGCACCATCCACCAGCACAGTCAGACTGTCTGCACGACCTCCTGCGGGGGCCGAGCTGACTGTAGGGCCTGTGGCAGAACATGTAGCAGCCACCGAGTACCCAACTCTATACCATGGTTGCATTTGCAGCAGGACAAGAAACTGGAAAATATTCAAAACAGCTGATAACACAAGTAGAACTGTTGAGGCATCCCAAGAGTGTTCCAGAGTCATGGTGCCCATCACCAGGTCCCAGAGATCAGAAATGGGTGTAACTACAACTGAATTCATCACACCATATCTTAACAACAAGACACATGCCAGGGCAACACCTCTAAGCTTATGGCCGAAAGCAATAAACCGCACCAATCTGAACAGCAACAGCAGTAAGACTGAGACATGCTCCAACAGTGATTCCAAGACCAGATACCCGAGGAATCCCCTGAGGGACCATGCACCCCACATCAGCATAGTGAGAGAATTACCCAAGGAGACCTGTTTAAACTTCAACTCGGGGTTTCAAAACACACGTTGGGCACCAAATAAACTGTCTATGGTTAGCCAGTGCTCAGGGCTAAACTGTAGCAGTTAGTATATCACCCAAGACTCCCTACCCAGAGGGGAAGGAGAAATGGGGAAAAAAAAAAGGAAAAAAAACGTGAGTTGAAGTATAGACAGATTTAATATAACGACAAAACAGGAAACAACAATCAACACAAAACAAAGGGTTCTACTTAGCCTAGTTCAATGCTGACAGCAGGAACAGAGCACCACCAACAAAGAGCCTCAGAGAAAGGAAGAACAACCCTGCCTTCTCTGAGCTCCCTCCTTTTATAATGAGCATGACTAGGTGGTATGGGATACACCTGTGAGTCAGTTGCCTTGACTGGAACTCTCAGCTGACTCAGGGCTACTTGTGGCCTGCCTGCATGGCTGGCCCATGAGTCTCTGCCTGGGGAACCAGGACACTGGGATATCCTACTCTACCCCGCTGAGTGATCAGTGCAACCCTCTTACTCCACGTCACATCAGTTGCATGGTGTGTGGATGGAATCTTCCCTCTAAACATTCAGTTTAGCACTAGCAGTCGTGGAGCCAGGAGGGTCTGTGCTTCAGTGCCAACTACTCCTGAAGCAGCCTTAACTCCTTCATACACTGCCAGTACTTCTTTTTCAGTGGGAGTGTAGCGGGCCTCTGATCCTTTGTATCTTCGGCTCCAGAACCTTAAGGGTCAACCTCCTCTTTCCCCTGGTGCCTTTTGCCAGAGGCTCTAGGCAGGGCTGTTCTCCCTGGCTGCAGTGCAGAATAAGTTCTTGACATCTTTACCCATCCAGACTGGACCAAGGGCTACTGTATGGATAATTTCTTTTTCCATCTCACTTCATGTAGAGGGCGCACACTATGACTGTAGTCTGGGATATGCATTCACCAAAATCCCACAACACCCAAGAAAACTTGAGTCTCCTTTTTGTTAGTCAGTGGGGACATGGCTGTTATTTGGTTTATTACATCTAATGGGATCTGGTGAGACCCATCCTGCAATTTAATTCCTGGGACCTGGATTTCTTGAGCAGGACCCTTGATTTTGCCTCTCTATATGGCAAAACCAGCTTTTCATCAAATTTGAATTATTCTCTCCCCCACTCAAAAACTTCTTCCACTGTGTTACCCCATACAATGGTGTCATCAATATACTGCAAATGCTCAGGCACTCCACCCTTTTCTAGTGCAGAGTGGATTAGTCCATGGCAAATTGTGGGACTGTGCTTCCACCCCTGGGCAGTTGATTCCAGGTGTACTGGACACCCCTCCAGATGAAAGCAAACTGTGGCCTGCACTCCACCACCAATGGAATTAAGAATGCATTGGCCACAATTGCGTGACATACCACTTGACTGCCATGGACTCCAGTTCATACTGGAGTTCTAACATGCCTGGCACAGCAGCACTCAGCAGTGGTGTGACTTCATTCAGGCCATGATAGTCCACAGTCAGTCTCCACTCTCCATTGGACTTCCACACTGGCCAGATGTAGGAATCGACGGAGGGAGACTGCACTCTCATATGAGGTCGGCAGAACTCGATTTATTGCGCAGATACATTTACTTATATATCATTCTTCTGTCAAATCACCACGACTAAGCATATCTTATTATCTTTTTCTTAGGTTTTCATTAGACCACTTCTACATCAATCATTAACTTTTAACCTATGCTTCAGCCTCTAATTATCATATTCTCCTCCTTGCCTGTTAGTTCCCTATCTTATGTAACTTAGTTTCTTGTACTACTCTGCAAGGACAGTACATCCTTGAGGCCTAATCTTGGCTGCCAGCGCCTGCACAGTAGCCTGTTCGTGCACCTGCTCTAACACTCCATGTCCGTTACTCACAAGCCAAACTCCCACAGCCAGATAGGACTATTAAAGGGTGAGTGTGTCCTGCTGATCACCCCTTGGCTCTCTAGTTGGAAAATCAACTTCTGGATGGTGTTCAGGGAGTCTCGATTCATATGATAAAGTCACCAGTGCACTGTTGTAATAGCAGTAAGCACCTTCTGGTCCACGACCCTCAGCAGCCCCAAAATAGAAGGGTCCTTCAATAAGCCAGGCATGGGAGACAGCATTTCTGTTTCATCTGTCTCCACAGCTGCTATACCAAATACCCTGTGGTACCCCCTCAGGTACTTGAACTATCTCCTTCTAAGATAATGCACACCAAGGATGCATGGGACATAAAGGCCAGTCACAATACTGTGCTTCTGCCACTCACATCCAGTCAGGCCTATCTTCATCTTCAACTACAGTCAATTCCTGTGATCCTCCTGTCACTTCAGCAATGGAAACAGCTTCTGACCCGATGTAATTGGACGGCATTATGGTGCATTGTGCACCAGTATCTACCAGAGCCTTGTATTTCTGTGGTGCTGACATGCCAGGCCATCAAAACCATGCAGTCCAGCAGCCTATTATCCCTCTCCTCCACCTGGCCATTAGAGGCAGGGCCCCTCTAATCCTGAGCAAAGCAGCTGTTATTGGCATATGGGTCCAAGCTACGCACATGGGCTACACATGTATCAACATCAGTCACGCATTTTAAGTTAGAATCTGAGTCCCATCTACACTGTCTGGAGGGCTGCCCTGTGGAAACTGCAGCAGCACTTTTCCTGGAAGGGCCTGCTCTTGCAGGCTTTGTTTAGCAATTCATGGACACGTGCCTATAAAACTGACGTAGGCATTCTATCCTATTTTCTCATGTACTCTCCATGGTCTCTTAAGAAAAAAAACAGGGTACCCCATGATGTACACCATCTGTTTCGCACAGTCCTTTCCGGGGAGTGCTTTCAGAGGCTGGCTGAAATACTTGTTGGCACTGAAAGGAAGTATAACTTGAACACCACCTTGGACAGCCTGTCAAGAAATCTACTAAGCAGTTATGTGGATTTACCTGATGTTGTTTCCACAGCAGAGATGCCAGCCCATGGGGAAGAAGAAAAATTACCTGAATACTGCCTCAACCAAGTATCCAAGTCACCTGATGTTGGTTCCTCATCATCTTTCCAGCTAAATAACACCAATGTATCGGAATAAGCTTGTGGCACACTAGGCACCCACTTGTGCTACATGGGTCCAGTAACTCTAAGTTCATCTGGATCCACTGGTGTCAGAGGGTGATCCACAGTAGCAAAAAACAGCTCCCGCAGGGCTATTTCTCTCACATACTGCATACCTTTTCCAGTGGTCATCCACCTGCTTGGCCTGTACACGACATCATCTCAAAAGGGATACCCATTTTTCACACTCAGTATGAGCCAACTCCAGAGACTAAGGGGCTGCGCTTTTCTTGAGAGACCTTGAAGTGGGGGGACCTGAACCCCGAGCCCTAAATTAAGACTGACATATGGGTGGTTGCCACAGCCCTTCAAAAGGAGGTGATGAGTTTGACTTTTGGCGTTCCTCCAAGGTGCAGCCAGCCTTGCAGGGAAAGCCCTTGGGAAATGAGCACAAGGTGCCCCACACTGGGTAAACGAGTGCCACATGTCCTGCTTTGGGGATAAAAGCAGGAACCACTTGCAGGAAGGGTGGAGTGTCTATCTGTGAAGTGGATGCACTTTGCAGAGTTTCCCTGTTGGGAAAGGACCTCCTGACTCTCCCTGCAACTGGGCCCTGCTCAGGTTTAGTACTTGTGAACGTGGGCTCTGTGGGAACAACATGAGTTTGCCTCTGTCCTATGTTATTAGCCTCCTCCAAGCCAGACTGGAGTTCCCTCAGGAGGGGGACCACGAAGGCTTGGCAAAATGGGCACACCAAAAATGTGGGCATCTTGGGGAGAAGGCCACTTACAAGTGGGCCCAAGAGCGTGGCATAGTTATGTCACTGGACATGATCCAAACAATAATTGCCCAATGCCCTGTGTGCAAACACACTCATAAACACCCGGTACCACATATCGTGAAAGGAGAACTGGGAAGAGGGAAATTGCCAGGACAAATCTGGCAAATGGACTACATCGGACCTTTACCCCAGGACCGAGGGTGCAAATACATCTGCACCGCTGTAGACACATACTCGGGATATTTGATTGCTTATCCCTGCAAGAAAGCCACACACCATAGTACTACTTCCACCATAGATATAATGATTTTGTACTATGGGATCCCCTTAAAAATCCAAACTGATAATGGGTCCCATTTCCAAAACAAATTTGTGCAACAATATGCGGAGCAGCATAATATTCAGTGGGGCTTCCATACACCATACCATCCACAGGCTGCAGGATTAATTGAATGAATGAATGGGCTATTAAAGGAGCAGTTAAAAAAGCTGGGAAATGCAAACCTATCCTGATGGAGAACTAATCTCACAGATGCGCTCCATACCCTCAACAATAGGCCCACTGATGAATGAGGTGGGTGTCCTAGAGACAGAGGATATAAAGAAGGCAGAGGTGCTGAATGCCTTCTTTGCCTCTGTCTTTACTCCTGCAGGCTTTCCCCAGGAGCCCCTGATCCCTGTAGCCCCAGAAGAAGTCAGGATAAAGGAGGAGTTTGCCTTGGTAGATGAGGATTGGGTTAGGGATCAGTTGAGCAATCTGGACATCCATAAATCAATGGGACCAGATGGAATGCACCCAAGGGTGCTGAGGGAGCTGGCAGAGGTCATTGCTAGGCCACTCTCCATCATCTTTGGTAAGTCATGGAGAACAGGAGAGGTGCCTGAGGACTGGAGGATAGCAAATGTCACTCCAATCTATAAGAAGGGCAAGAAGGAGGACCTGGGTAACTATAGACCGGTCAGCCTCACCTCCATCCCTGGAAAGGTGATGGAACAGCTTGTTCTTGGCACTATCTCTAGGCATATCAAGGATGAGGGGGTCATTAAGAGCAGTCAACATGGTTTTACCAAGGGTAAGTCATGTTTGACCAACCTCATTGCCTTCTATGAGGAAATAACTACGTGGATAGATGACGGTAGAGCGGTAGATGTGGTTTATCTTGATTTCAGTAAAGCATTTGACACTGTCTCCCACAGCATCCTTGTAGATAAGCTGATAAAGTATGGGCTTGGTGATCAGGTAGTGAGGTGGATTGTGAACTGGCTGAAGGAAAGAAGCCAGAGAGTTTTGGTCAACGGGACGGAGTCTAGTTGGAGGCCTGTGACTAGTGGAGTCCCTCAGGGGTCGGTACTGGGACTGGTGTTGTTCAATATCTTCATCAACGACCTGGATGAGGGTACAGAATGTATCCTCAGCAAGTTTGCTGATGACACCAAACTGGGAGGACTGGCTGACACACCAGAGGGTTGTGCTGCCATTCAACGAGACCTTGATAGGCTGGAGAGTTGGGCGGGGAGAAACTTAATGAAATTCAACAAGGGCAAGTGTCGAGTTTTGCATCTGGGGAAGAACAACCCCATGTACCAGTACAGATTGGGGGCTGACCTGCTGGAGAGCAGTGTAAGGGAAAGGGACCTGGGGGTCCTGGTGGACAGGAGGATGACCATGAGCCAGCAATGTGCCCTTGTGGCCAAGAAGGCCAATGGCATCCTGGGGCGCATTAGAAAGGGGTGGTTAGTAGGTCAAGAGAGGTTCTCCTTCCCCTCTATTCTGCCTTGGTGAGGCCACATCTGGAGTATTGTGTCCAGTTCTGGACCCCCAGTTCAAGAAGGACAGGGAACTGCTTGAGAGAGTCCAGCGCAGAGCCACGAAGATGATTAAGGGAGTGGAACATCTCCCTTATGAGGAAAGGCTGAGGGAGCTGGGTCTCTTTAGCTTGGAGAAGAGGAGACTGAGGGGTGACCTTATTAATGTTTATAAATATGTAAAGGGTGAGTGTCATGAGGATGGAGCCAGGCTCTTCTCAGTGACATCCAATGATAGGACAAGGGGCAACGGATGCAAGCTGGAACATAGGAGGTTCCACATAAATGTGAGGAAGAATTTCTTCACAGTGAGGGTAACAGAACACTGGAACAGGCTGCCCAGAGAGGTTGTGGAGTCTCCTTCTCTGGAGATATTCAAAACCCACCTGGACATGTTCCTGTGTGACCTGACCTAGGTGTTCCTGCTCTGGCAGGGGGATTGGACTAGATGATCTTTTGAGGTCCCTTCCAATCCCTAACATTCTGTGATTCTGTGATTCTGTGATCAGGAAGATGGAGACGCCCTTGATGCGTATGACTACGCCCAATCTCCTGATACAGCCTTTAACAGTAACCGAAACATTGATCTATTGGGAAATTGTCCTGGGTGCGATGGCCCCCTACCGGGCCACTCCAGAGGCTGCTGGGCTAGATCTCTATGCATTAGAACTGGTAAAGGTAAATCGAAACCAGACAAGGGTTATTAACACCAGGATAGGGGTCCAAATTCCCCGAGGACACTTTGGTCTGATAACTGCACACTCAAACTTAGCCCTGAAAGGCGTTCATGTCATGGAAGAAGTGATTAATGCTGACTATCAAGGAGAGATTAAAGTAATCCTGCTGAGCAACAGTGAACAGGATTTGGTTATTCAACCCCACGATAGAATAGCACAACTACTAATATTACCAGTTTTAAAAACAATGGTGAGGAGGGGGGACCCACCCCGTTACCACCATTTGTGGGGACAAAGGATTTGGATCCACCAACTTGAGTAATGGGGCAAAGGTATGGGTCCAATGGCCGAGTGGCCCCCCTGAGCCAGCTGAAGTGATAGCTGTAGGAAAAGATAACACCATCCTAATCATGAAACCTGGAAATGTCCCCGCAAATAAATGTTATCTACGGGAATAACTAAATGGTATAGAGTTTTGTCTTGTAGATCTTGCACGGTGCAGCCGGGGGTGTGAGAACACCTATGTGAAGAGAATGTATACTGAATCCAACCTTGTGCTTCAGTGGGCAGCGTGTGCCTAGCGGATTGCAATGTGATTTGATGCTGAACTGTGCCAAACAGATGAAATCAGCTACAGACCACAGTCAACCTGGTCTATCGTAGCATCCTGGAAATGTGACTGAACCTGATCTTCCAATGAAAAAGACTGTGACAGTGAAGAATATGAAGCAACGACCAAGATGAGTGCAGCAGCGTTAGTAGTTGATGGTCTGAGGTTAAATGCAAGATAAAGAAAGATGCCTGTACACCTAGGGATGGTATGAAGGCTGTGTTCCACCCATATATCAAAGGGCCAAATGAAGTGCTGGGGTTTGAACCCCAAGCCCTGAATTAAGATTGGCATATGGGTGGTTCCCACAGTCCTTCAAAAGGAGATGAGTTTGACTTTTGGCTTTCCTCCAAGGTGCAGACAACCTTGCAGGGAAAGCCCTTGGGTAAATGTGTGACAGGTGCCCTGCATTGGGTAAATGAGTGCCAGGTGTCCTGCTTTGGGGATAAAAGCTGGGACAACTTGCAGGAAGGGTGGAGTGTCTATCTGTGAAGTGAATGCACTTTGCAGAGTTTCCCTGTTGGGGAAGGACCTCCTGATTCTTCCTGCAACTGGGCCCTGGTCAGGTTTGGTACTCGTGAACGTGGGCTCTGTGGGAACAACCTAAGTTTGCCTCTATTCTATGTTATTAGCCTCTTGGCTTGGCTGTCTCCCATCACTTCTATGGGAGACTTTATTGCTTTGTTTGTTCTACCGGTTGTTGGTCGTGCTGTGTCATTCCTGGAGTCGTTGGGGTTGATGTCTATTATGTGTAATATGATTAACTTGTTTGTACCCCCAGGTATCACCCATGTACTGACCCTTTTGTATACAATAGGATCTGGTTACTCGTTTGTTCTACTGTTGGCTGCATCCTTTGTACTAGGCTTAGTAATTGGCAAAATAGACCTTTATCAAGGCTCATGTCCCTTGCTATCTGTCCCAACTGCTTGGTTTCATTACTTTCTAGTTCTAAACCATCATCACTGTTATCCCAGCACCAGAGCAGCCAGGAAACCAGGGGCTCACCCTCATGTTGACTATAATCTTTGCAGATGTCTACAGCTCACAAAGGGACAGAGACCAAGCAGTGACTTCTTCCCGACCTGCTTTTCTTGTGTATTGTCTCTTGCAGCAGCAGCGGCAGCAGTGGCAGTGGCGGCAAGACTGAGGTAAGACTGAGGCAGTGAGGGTCGATCGCATTGTGCGGATGGATTCCTGAGCCAGGGACCCCCCCCCACTCGCAGCCCAAGCCCCAACAGCTCCAGGAAGTCGGCGAGAGCCAATCAGGCGCGGCAGAGGTGTGGCCCCGAGCCATATGGGAGATTTTTAAAAGCCCCTGTGGAGTGTGAGCGACCCGGAGTGCGGCGAACAGGAGCGGGCAAACAGGGGCGTGGCACGTCTGTAAGGTGTGGCACAGCAGTTTGCATGAGGCAGTTCGCACGAGCAGGGTGCACGTGGAAGGCGCTAAGGAGCTGCAACCTAGAGGAGGGAGCAAGGAGCTGAGGTGTTAAGAACTGAGTAGGACCAGTAATGGCTGTTACCCGGTCAAAAGCTCCTGTGAGGAAGACGGTGGTGACCCAGACAGAGGTCCCACAGAAGCATGCAGGTGTCCAGGTCTCTGTCTGCAGAGAGTGCTGAAGCCTGACACTACTAGCTGACTGTGACAGATATAACATCTGTGTCCGGTGTGACCAGGTGAATGATCTGCTCAGCCTGGTGGTCGAGCTAAAGGAGGAGACAGAAAGGCTGAGGACGATAAGGGAGTGTGAGAGGGAGATAGAATGGTGGAGTCAGGCCCTACCATCCTTGAGGACAGGGCAGTGGGTGGAGGCTCCTCTAGGAAGAGAGGATCCCCTCCTCCCTTACCAGCAGGTACAAGGAGACGATCCACGGGTTGAGGGAGAATGAAAACAGGTCCCTGCTCGGCAAGGCAGATGAATCCCCTCCTGGCCTCCCTCCCCTTCCCAGATACCCTTACAGAACAGGTTTGGTGCTCTCGAAATTGAGGGACAAAAATGAAAACAGAGACGAAGGTCCATCAGAGGAGTCACCCAAGACAAATCGGTCTCCCCCATGCATTAGGACCAGCTCCAACAAGAAGAAAAGAAGGGTAATTGTAGTTGGAGACACCTTTCTGAGGGTAATGGAGGCACCCATATGCCAGCCGGATCCACTTCACAGGGAAGTCTGCTGCCTCCCTGGGGACAGGGTCAGGAATATCACTAGGAAACTCCCTGGTCTGGTTTGGCCAACAGACTACTACCCACTGTTGGTTATCCAGGTTGGTAGTCATGACGTGTCAGAAAGGAGCCTGAAGCCAATTAAAAAAGACTTCAGAGCCCTGGGGAGATCACACCCAGGTGGTGTTCTCCTCGATCCCTCCAGTGGCAGGGAAGAATACTGATAAAGGAAGGAGGACCCACCTGATAAACATGTGGCTGAGAGGCTGGTGCCACAGACAGAATTTTGGGGGTTTTGATCATGGGGAGCTTTATACTGCGCAGAGTCTGCGGGTGGCAGATGGAGTTAATCTCAAAGGGGGAAAAGAATCCTGGTGTACGAGCTGGCTGGGCTCATTAAAAGGTCTTTAAACTAGGTTCAAAGGGGGAAGGGGGTACAACTGGGCCTGCTGGAGTTGAATCCAAGGGTGGTAGGCCACGGTTGGAAATGAGTTCGTTAGCTCGGCTCAAGTGCCTCTACTCTAATGCACGCAGCATGGGCAACAAACAGGAGGAGCTGGAAGCCATTGTGCAGCACGACAGCTATGATGTAGTTGCTATCACAGAAACGTGGTGGGATGACTCTCATGAATGGAGTGCTGCAATGGATGGCTATAAGCTCTGTAAGTGGAATAGGCAAGGTAGAAAGGGCGGTGGGGTGGCACTCTATATTAGAGAGTGTTCTGACTGCATGGAGGCCAATAAGTGTGAC
Organism: Podargus strigoides; assembly: GCA_028020825.1. Classification (NCBI taxonomy): domain Eukaryota; kingdom Metazoa; phylum Chordata; class Aves; order Caprimulgiformes; family Podargidae; genus Podargus; species Podargus strigoides. The sequence continues at coordinate 3,549,160 of CM051662.1, read as the reverse complement.
AGATCAGTTGAATGTTTATGGGTGAAGTTGAGGAAGGCCAACGAGGCAGATATCCTGTTGGGAGTCTATTACAGACCACCTGACCAGGATGAAGAGGTCGATGAACTGTTCTGTAGACAACTGGCAGAAGCTGCAAAACTGCAAGCCCTTGTTCTTGTGAGGGACTTCAACTTACCAGACATCGGCTGGAAATATAACACAGCAGAGAGGAAACAGTCCAAGAAGTTTCTGCAGTGCATGGAAGGTAACTTCCTGACTCAGCTGGTAAGTGAGCCCACCAGGGAAGGTGCCTTGCTAGACCTGTTGTTCACAAACAGAGAAGGACTGGTAGGTGATGTGGTGGTCGGAGGCCGTCTTAGGCTGAGCGATCATGAAATGATCCAGTTCTCGATCCTTAGCCCAGTTAGAAGGGGGGGCAGCAAAACTCTCACCATGGACTTCCAAAGGGCAGACTTCAACCTGTTTAAAACACTGGTTGAGAAAGTCCCTTGGGGAACAGTCCTAGAGGACAAAGGGATTCAGGAAGGATGGACTCTTTTCAAGAAGAAACTCTTAGACGCACAGGAGCAGGCTGTCCCCAGGTGTCATAAGACAAACTGGCAGGGAAAAAGACTGGCCTGGCTGAACAGGGAGCTTCTACTGGGACTTAGGAGAAAGAAGAGAGTCTACCACCTTTGGAAGAAGAGGATGGCTACTCAGGAGGAGTATAGGGATTTAGTTAGGTTGCGTAGAAAGAACATTAGGGGGGCAAAAGCTCAGCTAGAACTGAGCCTGGCCACTGCTGCAAGAGATAATAAGGAGAGTTTTTACAAATATATTAACAAGAAAAAAAGAACCAGGGAGAATCTCCATCCCTTATTGGATGCGAGGGGGAACATTGTTATCAAGGATGAGGAAATGGTTGAGGTACTTAATGCCTTCTTTGCCTCAGTCTTTAACAGTCATACCAGTTATCCTCATGGTATTCAGTCCCCTGAGATGGAAGATTGGGATGGAGATCAGAATAAACCCCTCATAATCCAGGAAATAGTAGTAAAGGACCTGCTGAGTCAATTAGACACCCATAAGTCTACGGGGCCGGATGAGATCCACCCGAGAGTGCTGAGGGAGCTGGCGGAGGAACTTGCCAAGCCGCTCTCCATCATTTATCAGCAGTCCTGGTTATCGGGTGAGGTCCCGGATGACTGGAAACTTGCCAATGTGATGCCCATCTACAAGAAGGGCAGGAAGGAGGATCCGGGGAACTACAGGCCTGTCAGCCTGACCTCGGTACCGGGGAAGGTTATGGAACAGTTCATGTTGGGGGAGATCACGTGGCAAGTGCAGGAGAACAGGTGGATCAGGTCCACCCAGCATGGGTTCACAAAGGGCATGTCCTGTCTAACCAACCTGATCTTCTTCTATGATCAGGTGACCTGCCTAGGGGATGAGGGAAAAGCGGTGGATATTGTCTTCCTGGATTTCAGTAAGGCATTTGACACTGTGTCCCACAGCATTCTGCTCAAGAAGCTGGCGGCTCATTGTCTAGACAGGTGGACTCTTCACTGGGTTAAAAACTGGCTGGATGGCCGAGCCCAGAGAGTTGTGGTGAATGGAGTTAAATTCAGATGGAGACCGGTCACAAGCGGTGTCCCTCAGGACTCGGTTTTGGGGCCAATCTTGTTTAATGTCTTTATTGATGACCTGGATGAGGGGATCGAGTGTACCCTCAGTAAATTTGCAGATGACACGAAATTAAGTGGATTTGGACAGGCTGGAGCGACGGGCTGGGGCCAATTGTATGAGGTTCAACAAAGGCAAGTGTCGGGTCATGCACTTGAGTCACAACAACCCCATGCAGTGCTACAGGCTTGGGGAAGAGTGGCTGGAATGCTGCCTGGCGGAAAAGGACCTGGGGGTGTTGGTTGACAGGCGACTGAACACGAGCAAGCAGTGTGCCCAGGTGGCCAAGAAGGCCAATGGCATCCTGGCCTGTATCAGAAACGGTGTGACCAGCAGGAGTAGGGAGGTGATCGTGCCCCTGTACTCGGCACTCGTGAGACCGCGTCTTGAGTGCTGTGTCCTGTTCTGGGCACTGCAGTATGGGAAGGACATTGAGGTGCTGGAGCGAGTCCAGAGAAGGGCAACAAGGCTGGTGAGAGGTCTCGAAAACAGGCCTTATGGAGACCGGCTGAGGGAACTGGGGTTGTTTAGTCTGGAGAAGAGGAGACTGAGAGGAGACCTTATTGCCCTCTACAACTACCTAAAAGGAGGTTGTAGTGAGGCTGGTGTTGGTCTCTTCTCCCAAATTACTAATGATAGGACGAGAGGAAGTGGCCTCAAGTTACGTCAGGGGAAGTTTAGGTTGGATATTAGGAAGAAGTTCTTTACTGAAAGGGTGGTTAGGCACTGGAATAGGCTGCCCAGGGAGGTGGTGAAGTTGCTGTCCCTGGGGGTGTTCAAAAAACGGGTTGATGAGGCACTTGAGGCCATGGTCTAGTGGTCTAATGGTTTGGAATATGATGGGATAGAGGTTGGACTTGATGACCCTGGAGGTCCCTTCCAACCATAATGATTCTATGCAGTTGCTAGACCACTATCCATCATTTCTGAGAAGTAGTGGCAGTCTGGCAAAGTTCCCACTGAGTGGAAAAGGGGAAACATAACCCCCATTTTTAAAAAGGGAAAAAAGGAAGACCCAAAGACCTACAGGCCAGTCAGTCTCACCTCTGTGCCTGGCAAGATCGTGGAGCAGATCCTCCTGGAAACTACGCTAAGGCACATGGAAAATAAGGAGGTGACTGGCGACAGCCAATATGGCTTCAGTAAGGGCAAATCATGCCTGACAAATTTGGTGGCCTTCTACAACAGAGCTACAGCACTGGTGGATAGGGGAAGAACAACTGATGTCATCTACCCTGACTTGTGCTAAGTGTTTGACACTGTTCTGCATGACATCCTTGTCTCTAAATTGGAGAGACATGGCCTTGACTGACAAACCACTCAGTAGTTAAGGAACTGGCTGGATGGTTGCACTGAAAGAGTAGACGTCAATGGCTCGATGTCCAAGTCAAGATCAGTGCCAAGTGGTGTTCCTCAAGAGTCAATATTGGGAGTGGTGCTGTTTAACAACTTCGTTGGCAACATGGACAGTAGGATGGAGTGCACCCTCAGGTAATTTACCAATAATACCAAGCTGTGTGGTGCAGTCGACACGCTGGAGGGAAGGGATGCCATCCAGAGGGACCTTGACAGGCTGGAGAGGTGGGCCCGTGCAAACCATGTGAAGTTCAACAAGGCCAAGTGTGGATATAGATGGGCTCAACCCCACTATAGCTTGATGGCATCAGGGTGCACTGTGCACCAGTATCTACCAAGTCCTTACTTTCTTGTGGGTCTGATGTGCCAGGCCATCGGATCCACACCGTCCAGGAAATCCGATTATCCCTTTCCTCCACTTGGGTGGAGGCAGGGCCCCTCTAATTCTGCTCAGCCTCACTCACTTGTTCTATGAATGACTCCTGTTGTAGGAATGGCTCAGAGGTCCCCTCAAGATGGTCAGGCATAAAATCAGATATTCTATCCAGTCGGAAGTCCCCCAGACAGAAAACTGGAGCAACTTTCTTCTTGAACGATTCCCCTTTCAGCTTCTGTACTCGTGCAGTTAGGGTGGAAGCGGGTTTTCCATCCCACCTCCTCATGTCTTCTCCATGGTCACAGAGGTAGAACCACAGGGTACCCCGTGGTGTGTACCTTCCATTGTCTTTCTCTTGGGTGGGGAGGCGTCAGCTCCTAATGGCCGAGACGTCGGCCCGTGCAGGTGGAGTGTGGGACATGTTCTCTTCCATTCTCTGGAGCCTCTGAAACAGTTCCCTTACAGCTGAAACACAGGCATGTAGAGAGGAAGGGAGACTTCCTTCATATTGCCGGAGCTGGTCAGCCACTTCATCCACTGTTTGAACCTGGCCGTGTCTCCAAGACACCACCGCCAATGCATTGGCATGTGATTGTGGTGTGCTTCGCAGGAACTTCTGCCACATGGAGGGTGTGCAGTGGGCCTGATCTGGGTCCATGGGTCCATCGCTCATCACTCAGATCACCGTAAATCATATGAAACACAGCTAATTCCCTGAGATACTGAATACCTCTCTCCATGTTGGCCCACTTGTTTAACTGACATAGGATATCATCCTTGTAGGGGTACCTTTCCCTTACACTGAACAGGAGTCGCCTCCAAAGGCTGAGGGGTTGGACCTGTCTCCCTATTACCTTGTCAATGCCAGCTTCCCTGGACAAGAATCCCAGCTGCCTGGCCTCTTTCCCCTCTAATTCCAAAACACCAGCTCCACTATCCCAGCATCGGAGCAGCCAGGTGATAATCTGCTCGCCTGGAAGGCAGCTGAAATCCTTCCGCATATCTCTCAACTCACTCAGGGATAGAGATCGGGTGATCACCTCTGGCTCTTCCGCCTGTTCTCGTGGTGGGCCTGGCTCATCTCCATCCCTCACTATGCGGGCTGATTTTTTGGTATGTTTTGTTTTCTGTATAGGGACGACTGATACTGGCACTGGCTGTCTCTCTGGCCCAGCTGCCATACTAGTTGGTTCGCTTTCAGGTCTTGAGACCCTTTCTTCCCCTTGAGGGCACTGAGTAGTGCTAAATATGACACGGTAGGCATGGGCAAGTCCCCAACACATTGCAGTGAGTTGTGTCTCCCGGGGTTTGTCAGATTGGCAACACACCTTTTCTAAATGCTCCACTAGTTTATCAGGGCTCTGCACTTGTTCGGGAGTGAAATTCCAAAACATTGGGAGTGACCACTGACCTAGGCACTTGCCCATGTTTTCCCACACACCTTACCACTCATAACTATCTAGCCTTGGGGCAGGTTTCCAGGTGGTACTGTTATTGGAGAAGGACTGTATAACCTTAAACAGGATATAGCAGACATTCAGAAAACACTGTGCTGTGAACACACTGGCCTGGACGCTCCAAGGATAGCTAAAACTCTCAAAAACTGACAAGATCTCTTCCCCTGGCTCACCCATAGATGGCTTGAGACCACTAACAAATGCCCAGGTCACATATAGGTACCGGTTCACCCCCACAAGCAGTGATGCAACCATATCGTAAGTAGTCAGTATCCAGTACAACAAAACAAGACTCTTGACACATTTTCCACAGAGAATAAACACCAGCACTGAAAATACACCACAGTGGATATAAAGATTATTCCAGCCCCACCACGCGAGCAAATTGACCAGCATTGTAAGCATAACTTACTCAAACAATACAAATATATAAACAGAAAATTGCGCTTAACAGATTGTTTTAACACACCCTGGTCAGGTTTTCATCCTTATCTCAACCCTCTCATGCCCCACGTTGGGCGCCAAAAAGGCTGTGGTGATTTAGACCCTGCCGGGACCCCAGACCACGTTGCCGCTGCCCCTCCCCCACCCTTGGGCGGGGACGGGAGTAAAATGCAAATCCCGTGATTGAGATAAGGAAGATTTAATACAACAGTGTAACAACAACAAACCGAACAACAGCAATAACAACAATAACAATAACAGTGATGATAATGTACAGAACAAGAGGTATACCGCACGAACACAGCACGAGGGTGCAGAGCAGTACAAAAGCCGTTCCCGCACTCCCGCGCCTGGGCACCTGGACATGACGTCAGCATGGTATCGAATAACCTGGCTATAGCTCCCTCCCAACTGCTAGGGAAAGTTAACCCCATCCTAGCTGAACCAGGACACTGATCTACTCGGAGGTGTCCCTGCCCATGGCAGGGGGGGTTGGAACTAAATGATCTTTAAGGTCTCTTCCAACTTAAACCATTCTATGATTCTATGATTGATCTGGACATTGACTTATTGCAACCCAGTGACAATACTGAGCAGTTCCCCAAATGTGCTGAGCTGTGTCAGGGTGTGATCCACTCCAAAAATTTACTTTCTCTTGGATGAATTTCCACTCATCAGTTTGGATGGGAACACACTGCTTGGGAGGAGGCACAGAGCTGGGTCACCTTCTGCAGCTCCGGTGCTACATAGTTGTTGGCCTTTGCTGCTTGGGGATCAGCACCTCCAGCTTTAATCAGGAAATTGGTATCGTCCACAGCATCTGCACTGCGCTGGGAATGGATGGAGCCATGCTACTTTAAATGGAAGAAGCCTGTTGACCACTTGTGCCCCAGAGGCTGTCACACTAAATAAAGACCTTATCAGAGAAAGAGCAGATACTCAGTGCCTTCATGCCTGTTAATGATCCCGGCACCTTCTGAATCAATCTATAATCTATGGACTCTCTTTCCCACAGATGGTCCCTTGGAGATAGACTGCTGTGGCTTTAGTAGGAATAAATGGAAACAAAATATTTAACAAATATCCAAAACCAGAGCATAGTTAACTTTTTTTTTTTAATATGGACTTGAAAAAATCCCTGGGCGATTTACACACCAGGAGAGATATTAGCTGCATATAATAGATGCAGTATTTTTAATACTAGTATTTTGGGCTTAGACAAGAGCGGGAATGGAAAGTATTTCCAGTGCCTTGACTTCTTTATTTTCCAAACATCAGTTGCTAACTGGGGTCAGACAGAAATGTTGTTTCTGCAACAAAAGCCCAAAAAGCTCCAGCTGGCAACTTCTTCATGCATTAACCATGCCAGGAGGCCCTGCAGAGCTTCAGCACATTGTTCCCTCCCAGTTCTCTGGGGCCAACATCCCTAACTTGGGCTCACAGGGAGAAGGAGTAGGTGGTAAATGCTCTCCTGCACAGAGGGTGGCTACTTGCTGTGGCCAAAAACTCGAAGTTACCACCCAAACTGTGCAGCCACACTGTTAAACTGCTGCTGGGCTTCTTCATATGTGCCAGTTCTCATGGAAAGACCTCGTGTGACACAGGGGATGCCATAAAGCTCAGAGGGTTGTGATTAGTGGCACAGAGTCTAGTTGGAAATCTGTAACAAGTGAGGTTCTCCAGGGGTCAGTACTTGGTCCAGTCCTGTTCAATGTAGTCATCAACGACCTAGATGAAGGGATAGAGTATACCCTCAGCAAGTTTGCTGATGACACAAAACTGGGAGGGGTGACTGACACACCAGAAGGCTGTGCTGCCATCCAGTGAGACCTGGACAGGCTGGAGATTTGGGCAAAGAGTAACTGTATGAAATTCAACAAGGGCAAGTGTAGGGTCCTGAACCTAGGGAGGAATAATCCCATGTATCAGTACAGGTTAGGGGCTGAGCTGCTGGAAAGCAGCTGTCCTGGTTCCCAGGAACAGAACCACGGGCCAGCCATGGCAGGCAAGCCATGAGTAGCCCTGAGTCAGCTAGGAGATCCAATCAAGGCAGCTGACCCAAGCTGACTCACAGGTGTATCCCATACCACTTAAATCAAGCTCATTATAAAAAGAGGGAGTTCATTAAGGACAGAGATCATCTTGGAGTTCATTCCTCTTAGCTTTTTGTTCCTGAACTTAAAAACAAAGCTGAGTCTAAGCTTGTATACTTTATCTTAATGATTGCATTAGTTTTGTTATTTCATAAAGTTTGTTTCTTTTTCAACCCCTAAGACTTCTCCCTTTTTTCCCCCCGATTCCTCTTCTCAGCTGGGGAGGGGCTATCGGGTCATGGAACATCTGCTACAGTTTAGCTTCCCAGATAAAGGCTAAATGTAGACAGCTTCTTTGGCACAGAATGTCTATTTGGGCCTTGAATTTAATAGCTCATTTGGGTAAATCGCAGGACTGAAGTTTTAACGGCTTTCACCAGATAACACATCCACTTAGTATGTTGTTATGGAGGGGATGGTCAGTGGGTGGACTGCTTTGGTAATTAGTTTTAGAATTAATTTTGGAGAACTGGTTGGCTTTACCACTGTTGCTTTTTGGATTGGTACGGTTTATTGTTTTTTACTGTGGGCTTACAGGTGTTGTCCTGTTATCATTCTTGGCGTTAAGTTATGGTGTAATAAATTCATTTGTAGTTACACTATTTTCTGATCTCTATGACCTGGTGATGGGCAACGTGATTCTGGCACACCCTTGGGATGCTTTGACAATTGTGATTTTGTTATTAGGCCTTTCGAATATTTTTCAGATTTTGTCATGCTTGACAGGAAGTTACAGCAAAGGATTGGGTGCTCAGTAGCTGCTACCACCTCTGCAATGGGCCTTGCAGTCATCTTGGCCCTTGCAGGAAGTAGTGCAGATACTCGGAACCCGGTAGTGCATGGTGCAGCTGCCCTGCCTACTCAGCTGGTGTCAACTGCACCTGTATATAAGAGGCAATACACAAGAAGAGCAGGTGGGGAAAAAGTCACTACTCTGTCTCTTACTGAGATATGAGACACCTGCAAAGACTATAGCTGTCATGAAGGTGAGCCCCTGGTTTCTTAGTTGCTCCGGTACTGGGATAATGGAGCTGATGGCTTAGAATGGGAAGGTAATGAAGCCAATCAGTTGGGACAGATAGCAAGAGATGTGAGCACTGATAAAGGTCTGTCAAGAAAAGCACAGCCCCTTAGTCTCTGGAGACGACTGTTACTGACTGTGAAAAACAGGTATCCCTTTTGAGATGATGCTATGTACAGGCCAAGCAGGTGGATGACCACTGAAAAAGGTATGCAGTATGTGACAGAAATAGCCATGCGGGAGCTGTTTTTTGCTACTGTGGATGACTCTCAGACACCAGTGGATCCAGATGCATGTAGAGTTACTGGACCCATGTGGTACAAGTGGGTATTAAGCGCACCACCAGCCTATGCCGATACGTTGGTGTTATTTAGCTGGAAAGATGATGAGGCACCAACAGTAGGTGACCTGGATGCTCAACTGAGGCAGTATGCAGAAAACTTTTCTTCTTCCCCACAGGCTGGCATGTCTGCTGTGGAAACATCAGATAAATCCACATAACTGCTTAGTAAAGTTCTTGACAGGCTGTCCCAGGTGGAGGACAAGTTACACTTCCTGTCAATGCCTTCAAATGGTTCAGCCATCCAGCGAAAGCACTCCCCTGTGTGAGAAACAACTTGTGTTTTTGCAGTGTTGTGAGAATCATATTTTTGTAGAACCAAGAAAAACACCACGGCATTGTACATCCAGGTGCCCGATAGCATGGAAGGATGTAAGAACTGACTGATGTTTTTTTGTGCAGCACTACAGAAAGAAAAACACCAAGGCCTTGTACAAAAATACCAAACTAGAAAGGAGCCCAGGATAAAGACCGTCTTGTTCAGTACATCCTGGTACCAGATAATGGAGAAGGACAAGAGCTACGCATAACAACTTCTTCTTAGAATGTTGTGTCTTACAGGGATCAGGAGATAGGGTGCACCTGAGAAAATATTGCCATCATTCCACAACTATGCATAAACAGCCGGCTGGTAAAAGAAAAACCTCTTATGGAAACCAGAAAAACCTCTTATGGAAACTTATTGTAATAGAATGCGTCGGATAGGTTGTGAGCCTGGAGTATCCAACCAATGGAGAAACAGGAGAGAATAACCCGCGTCGGGATAAAATACTATAAAAATGCTTCCTTTCCTTTGTAACGGTGCGCGTTTCTACTTCGGCCATGGGGTGGCGCGCCCGCGATTGCACTCGCGAATAAACGGAGCTGCTTCACCATGATCCTCGCCTGAGCAAACTTTTGCGGCGTAAAACTTCGTTTCTCACACCTGAAAGGCCTGTGCGAAACAGACATCACACATCACGGGGTACCCTGTTGTTTTTCTTAAGGGACCATGCAGAGGACATGAGAAAACAGGATAGAAAAGCCTATGTCAGTTTTACAGTCTCGTGTGCATCAATTGCAAAGCAAAAAGACTGCAAGTGGAGGACCTTCCTGGAGGAGTGCTGCTGCATTCTCCAGAGGGCAGCCCCCCAGAAAGTGTAGGTTGGCATCAAATCCTTACTTATGACGTGTGACCGATGATGATACAAGTGTAGCCCATATATAGCGGCAGTGGAGACCGATAAATTGAACTGCTGTCTGCCCTGCCTGGCTTATTGGAGGACCCTTCTATTGTGGGGCTGCTGAGGGTCATGGACCAGAAGGTGCCTATTGCTACTGCAACAGTGCACTGGCGACTGTGTCATATGAATTGAGACTCCCTGAACCCCATCCAGAAGTTGATTTGCCAACTAGAGACCCAAGGGGTAATCAGTAAGACATGCTCACCCTTTAATAGTCCTATTTGGCCAATGGAGAGTGGGGACTGCCTGAATGAAGTCACACTACTGCATCAAGTGAGCCAACTGCTGCCATGCCAGGCATGTTAGAACTCCAGTATGAAGTGGAGTCCAAGGCAGCCAAGTTGTACACCATGACTGATACTGCCAATGCATTCTTCTCAATTCCATTGGTGGTGGAATGTAGGCCACAGTTTGCTTTCACCTGGAGGGTTGTCCAGTGTACCTGGAATCGACTGCCCCAGGGGTGGAAGCACAGTCCCACGATTTGCCATGGACTGAGCCAGTCTGAACTAGAAGAGGGTGGAGTACCCGAGCATTTGCAGTATTTGGATGATGTGATTGTATGGGGTAATGCTGTGGAAGAAGTTTATGAGAAAGGGAAGAGAGTAATTCAAACTCTCCTGTTCTCCATGACCTTTTAAAGATGATGGAGAGTGGCCCAGCAATAACATCTGCCAGCTCTCTCAGCACTCGCAGGTACATCCCATCAGGTCCCATGGACTTACGGTTGTCTAGTTTGGCCTGTAGAAGGAGACAAAGTCCCAGTGGTGCATGTGAGGAGAAAACAGTCTGGGTTACTCCTGCCTCGAGCCAAGGCAAACCCACTCATGGGATTGCCTCTGCTCAAGGACCTGGGTGTGCCTGGTGGATAATGCAGGAGGATGGTCAAGTTAAGTGCCTAGCTAAAGGAGATCTGATTCTGGGTGAGAACAGGCAGTAATTTGAACTGTATAATGTTAATTGTCACATAATACTGCCTGTTACTACTTCTCAAGCTTAAAAATTAGAACTGCCCAGATCAATGAAGAATGAACCTCAGCACCCAGTGACTTCCCCAACACCAGCATCCTTGCCACAAATTGTGAATATGGACTGAACAATGCATACCAGGGTATAGCTCCTGACACACATTGCACCTTTTAGACCTACCCTAAAGGACTATTGTGACATGAACCCATGGCTATGGACTAAAAGGACTGATACTTCTGTAAATATATCAGTGTAAATATTGAGAAACGGGAAGAGCAGCAACTTGGGCATGATGTAAATGGTATGGCATAAGAGGTGGAATGGTGTCCTAGTTTCTGAGGAACAGACTCATGGGCCAGCCATGCAGGCAGGCCATGAGTAGCCCTGAGTCAGCTGAGAGTTCCAATCAAGGCAGTGGACTCACAGGTGTATCCCATATCACTTCATCATGCTCATTATAAAAGGAGGGAGCTCAGTGAGAGTGGATTCTTTTTCTTGGGGCTTCTCTGTTTTGGCCTTCTGTTCCTGCTGCTGACCCTAAGGACAAGGCTGAGTATAAGCCTGTATACTTTATCTTGATCATTGTATTCATTTTGTTATTTCATTAAATCTGTTTCTATTTCAACTCATGGGGCTTCTCCTTTTTTTCCCCAATTCCCCTACTCAGCTGGGGAAGGGTCATCAGGTGGTTGAACAGTTGCTACAATTTAGTGCTGGGTGCAGGCTAAACATTGACAGCAGATCTGTGGAAAAAGACCTGCAAGTCCTGGATGACAGGATGACCTTGAGCCAGCAATGTGCCCTTGTGGCAAAGAAGGCCAATGGAATTCTGGGATACATCATAAGAGTGTGGCCAGGAGGTCGAGGGAGGTTTTCCTCTCCCTTTACTTTGCCTTGGTGAGACCATCTCTGGAATACTGTGTGCAGTTCTGGGCCCTCTGGTTCAAGAAGGACAGGGAAATGCTGGAGAGGGTACAGCAAAGGGCTAAGATGATGTTTTGCCAATTACTAGGCCCAGTACAAAAGACACAGCCAGCAGCAGAAAAACAATCCAGTAAGTAGATTCTATTGCGCGTAAAGGAGTCAGTATATACGGGATCGCTGGGGGTACAAACAAGTCAGATAGATCACAAATAATAGATAACAACCCCAGCGACCCCAGGAATGACACAGCATGACTCGTAATAGATGGAACAAAGATACAAGGTAACCCATGGAGAAAATGGGAGACAACCAAGACAATAGGGTGATCACATATGAGAGAGGTAACCCCATGTTGCCTCCCCACAAAGCCCGCGTTTGTAAGTGCCAGACCTGACTGGGATCCAGTTGCATGAGGAGCCAGGACGTCCTTCCCCAGCAGGAAACTCTGTGAAGTGCGTCCACCTCACAGACAGACACTCCAACTCTTCCTGCAAGTGGTCCCAGCTTTTATGCCCAAAACAGGACACCTTGCACTCATTACCAAAATGCAGGGCACCTGGGGCTTGTTTACCCAAGGGCTTTCCCTACAAGGCCGGCTGCACCTTGGAGGAAAGCCAAAAGATAAACTCATCCCCTCCTCTTAAAGGGCCATGGGAACCACCCATATGTCAACCTTAATTCAGGGCTGGGGGTTCAGACCCCAGCACTTCAGATGATTAGGGAACTAGAGCATCTCTCTTATGAAAAAAGGCTGAGGGATTTGGTGGTTTTTCATCTGGAGAAGACTGATTCGAATCTAACCAGTGCTTATAAATACTTAAAGGGTGGGTGCCAGGAGAATGGAGCCAGTATTTTTTCAGTGGTGCCCAGTGACAGGACAAGAGGCAACATGCACCAATTTGAACATAGGAAGCTCAATCTAAACATGAGGAGGAACTTCTTTACTTTGAGGGTGGCAGAGCACTGGAACAGGCTTCCCAGAGAGGTGGTGGAGTCTCCTTTTCTGGAGACATTCAAAACCCACTCGGATGCCATCCTGTGCAACATGTTCTAGGTTAACCTGTTCTGGCAGGAGGGCTGGACCAGATGAGCTGTTTGGTGGATGAAGGGAAGGCTTTATGTCTTGTTTAACTGGACTTCAGTAAAGCCTTCAACACAGTTTCCCACACCATTGTCCTAGAGAAGCTGGTGGCTCATGGCCTAGACAGGTGTACTCTTCGCTGGGTTAAAAACTGGTGGGCTGGGCCCAGACAGATGGGGTGAATAGAGTTAAATCCAGTTGGAAGCCAGTCACAAGTGGTGTTCCCCAGGGCTCAGTTATGGGGCTGGTCTTACTTAATGTCTTTATCAATGATCTGGACAGGTGGATTGAGTGCACCCTCAGGAAGTTTGAAGACAGCACCAAGTTGGGTGGGAGTGTTCATCTGCCTGAAGGTAGGAAGGCTCTGCAGAGGGATCTGGATAGGCTGGATTGATGGGCCGAGGCCAATTGGATGAAATTCAACAAGGCCAAGTGCTGGATCCTGCACTTCGGCCACAACAACCCCATGCAGTGCTACAGGCTTGGGGAAGAGTGGCTGGAAAGCTGCCTGGCAGAAAAAGACTTAAGGGTCCTGACTGACAGCTGATTATGAGCCAGCAGTGTGGCCAAGAAGGCCAACAGCATCCTGGCTTGTATCAGAAATGGTGTGACCAGCAGGACTAGGGAGCTGATTGTCCCCCTGTACTTGGCTGCCTAGGGTTAGCCAGTACTCAGGGCTAAACCGTAACAGTATCTCACCCAAGGCTCCCTCCCCAGCTGGGAAGGAGAATTGGGGAAGAAAAGGAAAAGGCCTGTAAGTTGAAGTATAAACAGATTTAATAGAATAACAAAACTGGAATAACAATCAACATAAAGCATAGAGGGTTCTACTCAGCCTAGTTCTCCATGACAACAGCAGGAACAGAGCACCACCAACAAGGAGCCTCAGGGAGAGGAGGAGGAACCCCACCCTCCCTGAACTCCCTCCTTCTATAATGACTACGATTAAGTGGTATGGGATACACCTGTGAGTCAGCTGCCTTGATTGGAACTCTCAGCTGACTCAGGGCTACTCATGGCCTGCTTGCATGGCTGGCCCATGAGTCTGTGCCTGGGGAACCAGGACACTATTATTGGTGAGGCTGCACCTCAAATACTGTGTTCAGTTTGGGGCCCCTTAGTACAAGAAGGACACTGAGCTGCTGGAGCGTGTCCAAAGAAGGACAACAAAGGTGATGAAGGGTCTGGAGCATAAGTCTTATGATGGAACTGGGGTTATTTAGTCTGGAGAAGAGGAGGCTGAGGGGAGACCTCATTGCCTCATTACCTGAAAGGAGGTTGTAGTGAGGTGGGGGTCAGTCTCTTCTCCCAGGTGACTAGAGATAGGATGAGGAGTAATGGCCTCAGGTTGTGCCAGGGGAGGTTTAGATTGATTATTAGGAAAAATTTCTTTACTGAGAGGGTTATCAAGCATTGGAAGAGGCTGCCCAGGACAGTGGTGGCATCCCCATCCCTAGAGGTATTTAAGAGACTTGTAGATGAGGTGCTGAGGGACATGGTTTAGTGGTGACTTGGCAGTGCTAAGTTAGTGGTTGGACTTGATGATCTTAGATGTCATTTCCAACCAAGGCTCTTCTATGATCTCCATAGGTCCCTTCCAACCCCTGACATTCTGTGATTTGAGGACTGAAAGCAGGAGAAAGGAACAGGTTATTTCACTTTATATTCACTGCAGCAACCAGCTGCTGAAAACACCTCCATGAAGTTGTGCTCGAAAACGTGTAGACGGATAAACCAATTTCCAGTACTGAGGAGCCATGCCGGAAACACTCCACAAAAGAGAAAGCCATTTCAATAACGGATTGATTTCCTAGTATAGAGGAACCTGCCACTATATTTCCTTCCCTCAATTCTGGCTGGCTGAAATAGCATCACGTAGATGGTTGTGTTTTGCACTACATGACACTAAAAGAGCAGCCTTGAAGGACAGACTCATGGGTGACGGGGTTTGCACGTACAAGGATCTGGTGGCCAGGGGTTCACTGCAAGGTATGTAGTGGTGGAAGGTCCAACCACAGCCCATTCCCTCCCTTCTGCCTCAGTTTACTTGCAGGGAAAGGGAGGATGCTGAGAGCAGCCCTCTGCCAAAAAGCACTTTGAGGTTACTGGACAACAAAACACCACAGCATTGCTTCATCTCTGGCTGTCTTACCTGAGGACAGCTCTTGCATTGCTTCCCTGTGACTCTTCCTACAGCTGACTGACCCAACAACACCCTACGCTTGCCTATGTGATGAGGACTTTCCTGCTAGTTTGGTTAAAAATAAACAAGCCACATCATCAGCTACCAAAGCAACACCAATACAACCAAGATTACCAAGGTGCCCTGGCCATAAAAATGATCCGAGGGCTGGAACACCTCTCCTATGAGGAAAGGCTGAGAGAGTTGAGGTTGTTCAGCCTGGAACAGAGAAGGCCCCAGGGAAACCTTATTGCAGCATTTCAATACTTAAAGGGGGCTTACAAGAAAGATGGGGACAGACTTTTTACCAGGGCCTGTTGTGATAGAACAAAGGGTAATGGTTTTAAACTAAAAGAGGAAAGATTCAGACTAGATATAAGGAAGAAATGTTTTACGATGGGGGTGGTGAAACACTGGTACAGGTTGCCCAGAGAGGTGGTAGATGCCACATCCCTGGAAACATTCAAGGTCAGGTTGGATGGGGCTCTGAGCAACCCAATCTAGTTGTAGACGTCCCTGTTCATTGCAGGGGGGTTGGACTAGATGGCCTTTAAAGGTCCCTTCCAACCCAAACCATTCTATGATACCAGAGCAGGCACTACTGAACACTTCTGTTGATGGTCTTGCTTTCAAAATGGCAAAACCTGTTTTAAATGCTGACTTTCACTTTGCTGAACACAACTGAAGAACTAAGGTAGTGCTCAACAGACAATCTGCAGGCACAGCCACGTGAGCATTTTAACTCTCATGACATGAAAAGGATGGTTCAAAATAAGCAAAAGGAGATATTTCTTCACATAATGCACAATTAAACTGTGTAGCTACGCTATAGGAGATGTGAGTACCAGGAGTTTACAAGGGTTCAAAAAGCACATTGCCAAAGTCATGAAAGGAAAATCCTTCAGGAGCTACTGGACATAAATGTAGTCCTGCAGACCCTTAAAAGTCTAATTTCCTGGAGAATCATAGAATCATTTTGGTTAGAAAGGAACCTTAAGATCATTGAGTCCAACCATTAAGAAAAGGAGAGTACTGCTGGGAAGCATCATTACGTGCATACACTGGCATCCATTGCTGATCACCAAGCCAGGTGGGTCTAGTGTGAACCGTCACAGTTCTCCTCCTGCTTGTATTGACCTCCTGGTCAGCTCCAGCACACCATTAGCACATCTAATTGCAAATGAAAAACTCCTGCCCCTCTGCTGATGCAGAACCACATGACAATCATAAGATAAGGCAAGTTAGCTCCCAGCTGGGCAGAGGTTGCAGTGTAAGGCACTCTGCACACACAGCCAGCAGCACACACAGGCAATTACCGTTGCCCAGCTCATATGCTGTAATTCATTAAGCCATAGTAATGCAATCACCCAGCTGAGCCCTTTTGGGAATAAACCTGTGAGACAATATTGTCCTCTGGGGACCTGCAGTTCAGTGAATTAATTTAGTGTAATAAGTTCCAGCTATGTTGCGGACAATCAAACTGAAAGAAACCATGATCTGTCTCTAAATTGCCTGTGTTCCTGTGTGATCTACTCTAGGTGATCCTGCTCTAGCAGGGGGTTTTGGAGTAGATGATCTTCAGAGGTCCCTTCCAACTCCTACCATTCTGTGATTCTGTTAAAACAGTGAAAAATCAAGCATTTTGCTACTTTATTCTGTAATTATGAACTCATTTCTATTCACTCACCCAGCAGGAGAGGTTTGTCCCAATGACCTATGAGAATAGGTTTCTACAGCTTTTTCAAAATTTCACAGCCTTAAAAAAACCACATTTGTGTCAGCAGTAAAATACATTCACCTTCACTCAAACTAACTTGCGATCTTAAAATCCATGGTGAGGGCCATTCCTGTGACTATTTTTATTTGTGAAAGGAGCCTTAGTGCTGGCCCTGAATAGATTGGCATTGGATCAGCTCTGGAAAGAACGCATCCCTTCAAGACAGTGTGAAAATTGCATAAGCACGGGCTGTCAGCTTATTGTAAAGAGTTTTCAAATACCTTGCATGGCACGCTCCTAAGTGATTTTCAGGCTTTTCTTAGCAATCTTTCCAGCACAAAAACTACCTGGCCTGAAGAGGACACATGGAAGTGTGATCCCAACCTCTTGACTTGCCAATGTGACACTTGCAGGAACAAGCATGGAGTTTTCTTTTGGTAAAGGCCCACTGAGAAAACATTTTGTGAGACAAAATGCTGGGACAACTTGGTCTCCCCTCAGCCTCCTCTTCTCTAGACTAAACAGCCGAGTTTCCTCAACCTCTCCTCATCAGAGTTGTGCTCCAGACCCTTCACCAGCTTTGTTGTCCTTCTTTGGACACACTCCACCAGCACCTCAATGTCCTTGTAGCGAGTGGCCTTAAAACTGAGCGCAGTACTCGAGGTGCAGCCTTACCAGTGCTGAGTACAGGGGGACAATCAGCTCCCTAGTCCTGCTGGTCACACCATTTCTGATACAAGCCAGGATGCTGTTGGTGTTCTTGGCCACCTGGGCACACTGCTGGCTCATATTCAGTCGGCTGTTGACCAACACCCCCAAGTCCTTTTCTGATAGGCAGCTTTCCAGCCACTCTTCCTCAGGCCTGTAGCATTGCATGGGGTTGTTGTGACCCAAGTGCAGGACCCAGCACTTGGCCTTGTTGAACCTCATACGATTGGCCTCAGCCCATCAATTCAGCCTGTCCAGATCCCATGTAGAGCCTTCCTACCCTCAAGCAGATCAACACTAATGAATGCAGAAGAGCATATTTTAATGTAAAATAAAGTAATATTGTTCTTTAAACACAAGGTAGCCAATAGCTTTAAAATTCACACACATGACTACAAGCCACACTGCTTTAGGGTCCATTACTGACCTTTCCATGATTTAATGTGCCCGTAACAAATCTAGGGATACGTATTTTTCTCTTAACATTCAGAACCATATCCAGGGGAGCACACATACATCCACAACACAGCTTAGGCAGAGCTGAGGACCCTACAAGCTCTCATCAACCAATTTCCAAAATTCCATCCAACCCCAAGGGTTTGGGTACGCTCACATTTTGTCTAAAATGTAAGTGCCAAAAGCATCGCTGCCATGCGTGTCCCAAAACACCACCATCTCCTCAGACCCCCCCAGCTCAGCCAGCTCCTGCCTTATGACATATCGGATTCATCAACTGGGCACCTACTCACCAGCTCCCTTCTAGAAGAAACCTAGAAGAAGGTACAAATTGTTAATTGAAGTGAAAACAAGTTAGGGGTTGTAGCAGGAGCTGATAATGCCTTGAAGGGGCTCAGGGATAAACCCTTCCACCTGTGATGACAACAGTTTGCTCTGTCAACCTGTTTATGAAAAACTAAGGGCAAAAAAAGCCAGCTACGCACTTCACCCAGGCTGCTGAAACACAAGTGACTGATGTCAACTCCTGCTCATTAGCAGTGCTGAGCTGGCTTGGCTGGTAGACCCAGGTAGGGTCTACATACCCAGCTGATGGGTAAGGAGGGCTTGCTCTAGCCAGTGAAGCCAGGCGGCCTCAACAAGCGGTCGAGCTAAATGTGGGTGAGGGATCTCATCAGCCATGTGCATCTTTTGGGTACAGAAACAAGCACAGTTTCTTCAGACACCAGAAATACTTATGACAAGCATGGTCTGAAGTGGAGACTTCTGCCCCCAAAGCTTCCCAGGTGAAGACTGTGGAGGGTGTCCCCTGGCTAAATGCCTGCTTCATGCTGAGATGACCCATCCTCAAAACTCCACTGACTGCATCCCCTCTGAGCATAACGGGAACTTTGGCACCCAGTTCATATATGGTCAACTTAGTTATGGACACATGTGGTGGGATTCTGATGGTGGTGTCACTTGAGATATTTTTGCATCTTGTCTGGCTCCCACCTCATTTTGGTGCAGATTTCACAAGGTCGTGTCTGCTAGCTCCTTGCATGGATTTAATGATATGCTAGGGCATCTGAAACAGCAGCTGTGATCATGGAGGTGAATCCCAGCAGTCTCTGGTAAAGGTGAGAACTGAAATGAGGTCTCCCATGCCCCCCTCATCCCCCCCACCGAGGCCTTGGGGTTGCTTTGCTAACCTTCTTCCTAGTTCTAGAGCCACCACGAGCTCCTGCTCGCCATTCCTTAATGCTCACAAGAACGGGTAGCAGCAGAAAAGGAATGAAGAGCTGTCGGTGCCAGAAACTCGCTGTCCTCCAGCCCAGCCCCTGCTATCACACAGGAACAAGATACCTAATAAATACTGAGTTTTGATGAAATCAGGTGTCTCTCCACCACAGCCACATGTTGAAGTTCTCCTGGATTTTTTGCCAGAGCAATTATTTTGCTTACATCATAAGTCCCTGTGCTTATCCAGCAGACCATTACATTTCTATTGAGGTTTCATAACAGTAAAATGTTTTGCTGGTGGTAAATAAAGCCTTTCAATCAGCTGCAGAGATGGAGAAAAACAACCTGCAAAGGCCTCCTGATGCCATAAAGTCTTTTGGCAGCTTGGTAATTCAAGTTAAATTTAGTCTGCATGACAGGGGTCACTTCAGTCACCAAGATCATAAAAAAAAAGGGAAAAAAATGTCTTGTGTTGTAGAGTTTTTATGTAATGACAAAGCCACTCTCAATAGAGAGGTGGCAACCCTGCAGCTGGGAAATGCACCCAGCTTGCTCCTGCCACTGCCTTCTGGCATTAACAAAAAAAGAACAAAGAAAGGAAAGGATTAAATTTACTTAGATGAGTATCTTTTAACCCTTCTGCACCGTGTCTTTAGCTAGGCACACAAGGACGACTGAGCAGATGTGGAGAATAGTAATGGGTATGCATCTCCTGAAGTCCTGCTCATGTGGAATGTGTCCTGTTGAACTCACAAAGGTTTATTTTTCTCTTTACATTAGTCCTGATCCCACAGAGTGCTCTGATATTTACAGAAGTACTTTTTCCATGCATCACATGGAATGCAAAATCCTTTTAGCTGCTGCTAGTGTCAGGAAAGGAGCTGTAAATATGACATTGCCTTTCACGGTGTGTTTTGCTGGCAGGATCGCAGCCGCACCATCTGCCTTCAGGGGTGACTCATGGCTGGGCATATTTTCACTGACACCCTCAAGCACCTGTCAAGGTCCCTCTGGATGGCATCCCTTCCCTCCAGCGTGTCGACCGCACCACACAGCTTGATGTTGTCAGCGAACTTGCTTAGGGTGCACTTGATCCCACTGTTCATGTGTCCTGGTTTCACAGGAACAGATCCATAGGCCAGCCATGGCAGGCAGGCCATGAGTAGCCTGGAGTCAGCTGGGAGGTTCAGTCAGGACAGCTGACCCAAGCTGACTCACAGGTGTATCCCATACCACTTATATCAAGCTCATTATAAAAGGAAGGAGTTAAGTGAGAGTGGGGTGTTCTTTCTGGGGCAACTCCCTCTTGGTCTCCTGCTCCTTCTGCTGCTCCCAAGGACCAGGCTGAATATAAATTTTTATACTTTATGATGGTGTTTGTATTAGTTTTGTTATTTCATTAAATCCATTTCAATTTCAACCCATGAGGCTGCTCCCTTTTTTCCTTGATTCCCCTTCTCATCTGGGGAGGGGTCATCAGGTGGTAGAACAGCTGCTACAGTTTAGCCCTGGGTACAGGCTAAATGTAGACAGTTGGAAAAGGTTGGAGGAGGGGACTTGAGAAATGGGTTTGTTGTGCCCCATATTCCAGAGCTGTTTTTTTTTCTCGATTGCTTTCAGGAGTGAAGGGCAGGAGAGGTCCAGCCACTGCCCAGGGAAAGTCCCTCCTTCCCTAGAGGTGGCTACTCATAGGAGGTCAAACCGAGTTGCCTTTGGTGATAGCTATGTAGAGTGGGTCTTGTGTGGCAGCAAACAGTGGATTAGCATTTGAGACAACAAAACCTTCACTGGTGTTTAGCACTTGCTCACATGGACATCTATGAAATAACTTGCCTCTGCTGCTGTCCTTCAGTGATCCCATCAAACAGTGATGCCCTCCACCCTCATCAGGAGGTGGCAGTGACACCTCATGTGTCCAAACCAATAGAGAAAACACTGGGTGAGGGATTTCTGCCAGGTGAGGTGGGGAGACCTCTCTGCCCTGATTATAAGCTCTTTGCAGCAAGGACCTCACCATCTCCTGTAGGCTTTTACAAAACCTTGTACAACCAAACCTTCCACCAGATGTGGCTCTGATGTTGATTGCTGTTACTGAAAATGTGTCCAACAGACCCACTGTGGTCCTTAACTGTGAAAGTTGAAGCCTGTTTTAATAAAACCTCTAATTCACTCTTCATATCTATTTTATGCAACAAAGTATGCATCCCATGGGAAAATGACTTGTGGAATGTAAAGATGTATCATATATGCAAGGAGAGAGCTATAGTTGTACACCCATAGGGTTGCTTCTCCCCAAGGGAGTGAAAGATGCACGGCAGAGACCTCAGGGTACGTAAGCTGCGCTCCTCTAATGCAGTGACAGAATTTCCTGAGGGAAGCTGCTTTCCATCATTTACCAGCAGTCCTGGCTGACTGGGGAGGTCCCAACAGATTGGAAATCAGCCAATGTGACACCCATATATAAGAAGGGTCAGAAGGATGATCCGGGAAATTACAGGCCTGTCAGTTTGACTTCGGTGCCAGGGAAGCTGATGGAGCAGATCATCCTGAGTACCATCACACAGTACATGCAGGACAACCAGATCACAGAATCACAGAATCACAGAATGTTAGGGATTGGAAGGGACCTTAAAAGATCATCTAGTCCAACCCCCCTGCCAGAGCAGGAATACCTAGATCAGGTCACACAGGAACATGTCCAGGCGGGTTTTGAATGTCTCCAGAGAAGGAGACTCCACAACCTCTCTGGGCAGCCTGTTCCAGTGTTCTGTCACCCTCACTGTGAAGAAATTCTTCCTCACATTTATGTGGAACCTCCTATGTTCCAGCTTACACCCATTGCCCCTTGTCCTATCATTGGATGTCACTGAGAAGAGCCTGGCTCCATCCTCATGACACTCACCCTTGACATATTTATAAACATTAATGAGGTCACCCCTCAGTCTCCTCTTCTCCAAGCTAAAGAGACCCAGCTCCCTCAGCCTTTCCTCATAAGGGAGATGTTCCACTCCCTTAATCATCTTTGTGGCTCTACGCTGGACTCTCTCGAGCAGTTCCCTGTCCTTCTTGAACTGGGGGGCCCAGAACTGGACACAAAACTCCAGATGTGGCCTCACCAAGGCAGAATAGAGGGGAAGGAGAACCTCTCTTGACCTACTAACCACTCCCTTTCTAATACACCCCAGGATGCCATTGGCCTTCTTGGCCACAAGGGCACATTGCTGGCTCATGGTCATCCTGCTGTCCACCAGGACCCCCAGGTCCCTTTCCCCTACACTGCTCTCCAGCAGGTCAGCTCCCAACCTGTACTGGTACATGGGGTTGTTCTTCCCCAGATGCAAAACTCTACACTTGCCCTTGTTGAAATTTATTAAGTTTCTCCCCGCCCAACTCTCCAGCCTATCAAGGTCTCGTTGAATGGCAGCACAACCCTCTGGTGTGTCAGCCATTCCTCCTAGTTTGGTGTCATCAGCGAACTTGCTGAGGATGATCAGGCCCAGTCAGCATGAGTTTATGAAAAGCAGGTCCTGCTTGACAAACCTGATCTCCTTCTACAACAGGGTGACCTGCTTATTGGATGAGTGAAAGGCTGTGGATGTTGTCTACCATGACTTCAGCAAGGCCACTGACACCATTTCCCACAGCATTCTCCTGGTGAAACTGGCTGCTTGTGGCTTGGATGGTCATACGCTTTGCTGGGTAAAAAACTGGTTGGATGGCCAGGCCCAGAGAGTTGTGGTGAATGGAGTTAAATCCAGTTGGTGGCCAGTCACGAGTGGTGTTCCCCAGGGCTCGGTATTGGAGCCACTCCTGTTTAACATCTTTATCAATGATCCAGATGAGGGGATCGAGTGCACCCTCAGTAAGTTTGCAGATGACACCAAGTTGGGTGGAAGTGATGATCTGCTCGAGGGTAGGGAGGCTCTACAGAGGGACCTAGACAGGCTGGATCAATGGGCTAAGGCCAACTGTATGAGTTTCAACAGGGCCAAATGCCAGCTTCTGCACTTCGGCCACAACAACCCCCAGCAGCACTACAGGCTTGGGGAGGAGTGGCTGGAAAGCTTCCAGTCTGAAAGGGACCTGGGGGTGTTAATTGACAGCTGGCTGAACATGAGCCAGCAGTGTGGCCAAGAAGGCCAATGGAATCCTGGCTTGTATCAGGAATATCATGGCCAGCAGGGGCAGGGAAGTGATCTTACCCCTGTACTCGGCACTGGTGAAGCCGCACCTCGAGTACTGTGTTCATTTTTGGGCCCCTCACTACAAAAAGGACATTGAAATACTTGAGCGTGTCCAAAGAAGGGCAACAAAGCTGGTGAAGGGTCTGGAGCACAAGTCTCATGAGGAGTGGCTGAGGGAACTGGGGTTGTTTAGTCTGGAGAAGAGGAGGCTGAGGGGAGACCTCATCGCCCTCTACAAATACCTGAAAGGAGGTTGTAGAGAGGTAGGGATGTGTCTCTTAAACCAAGTAACAAGTGATAGGACAAGGGGTAATGGCCTCAAGTTGCATCAGGGGAGGTTTAGGCTGGATATTAGGAAGTATTTCTTTACAGAACGGGTTGTCAGACATTGGAACAGGCTGCCCCGGGCAGTGGTGGAGTCCCCATCCCTGGAGGTGTTTAGGAGTCAGGTTGACATAGTGCTCAGGGATATGACGTAGTTGAGGACTGTCTGTGTTAGACTGATGGTTGGACTTGATGATCTTCAAGGTCTTTTCCAGCCTAGATGATTCTGTGAAAACCAGACCCAACTGCACCAGGGTGCCACGCCTGCTTCTAACCAATGGAGCAGGACAACCTCTTTTCTTCTTGCACATCCATTGCCTGTCAACCCTACTCCCATCCTTGGCCGTTACCAATCCCTTTCTAAGAAACCAGCTCTTCTTCCCTTGGGTCCAGGCATCCAGAGCTGCTTCCTAACTCCTCTCCCAACCCATGCACCACAAAATAGCCTTGATCAGCGTCTCTCAAGCCTTGCTGCCTCCATTGCCCCATCCACAGTCTTGCAATTTTGAGTCTCTCTGTATTCAGATGAGGTTTAAAACAAAAAGCCTGTGACTCTCAACTGTTTTGCTAGCCATAAAATCTCATCCTGACATGTGTTTATACCACTTGTGTGGCTCCACCAACTCCAAAATGAAGCTTTTCTCCCCCAGAATGATGCCTGGGTCATTAAGGTAATAGCACTGCAATAAAGTGTGAGCAGCTTTGTAACCTGTTTGGGCTCCAATACAGTCTGGGGTTTTTTTCCTATTCTTTTTTTTTTTTTTTTTTTCCTCCCTCCTGTTTCTACCCTTTCCCCCCCTTATTTCTACCATTTTTTTTTCATAAAATAACCCTTCTGAGACCTCACTTACTGCTAGAAATCTATTTTAAGGAGCAAGTGCTCTCTACAGGCATCTCAAGTGGCACTTGAAGGACTAAAATTCCCTTCCTAGTCCCAAATGCACCGCAGAGGCAAGGGGACCCTGAAAACCCCCAGCATCAAATCATGTGGTGCACAGAGTGGGGGGCTGC
The DNA here is from genome assembly GCA_028020825.1 of Podargus strigoides. NCBI lineage: Eukaryota > Metazoa > Chordata > Aves > Caprimulgiformes > Podargidae > Podargus > Podargus strigoides. Next base: position 3,524,411 of record CM051662.1, on the reverse strand, counting down.
TGAGGTCCCTAGCCAAAGTCTAGGGGATGGGACTATGTCTTTTCAGCTTAAGTAATTATTTAAGAGACTATTGTTTTACTCCACTCCCTCAACCTGGGCTTCTTAGCTTTTTGCAATTAAAATAAGTATGGTTTTCTGTCTAAGCTTGGACATCACCATGGATGTCCATGCAGGACTCGGGCAGGACTGCACCTCCTCTGCTTTTTCCATTTTATTTCATTTGTGACTGCTTAGGGCTGAAACAGTCCCATGTCTTCTCCTGCATGATGCCATATTAGCCCAGTTTTAAGGCTTCTGTCTCTCCTCCTGGGATATTATCCCAGTGTTACTTGGTCTGGGCTGTATCTCACCCAGCAGTCTTCCAACCCCAGCCCAAGTCAGTTAGTTTTGCTATCTCTCCTTGACATCTGTGTGGGAGGCAGGGATGCCCTGGGAGGCTGAATGCTTCTGTCTGATGATGGTTTATCTGAAAGGATCAGAAAGAAAAAGAAATAGAAATACACATCTGGCGTGATCCCTCAGAATGACTGTTTTTTCAGATGGGAGGGAAGGACCAACACACAGTTCCATGGCTCTGGTCCAGCTCAGCTTTGGGCATGACACTTCAGGCAGGAGACCACTTGGCTCTACAGGTCTCCTCTCCCACAGGCATCATGCACTCTTCGGATGGTGGAGGAAGACCTGCTCAGTGAACTGGGATGGGAGCAGGATGCTCCAACCTCTGCTGCAATTTCTTGGGGAGCCCAGCCCAGCACTTTGAGGAAGCCCACTCAGCTCGCTCCTGCAACACAAGCAGACTTCAGCTTGGTTTTAACCATGTTTTGATGATGGTGACAGAGCACTGGAACAGGCTTCTGTCTTGGTTTGAAAGACAAGTGTCTGCTAAGGAAGGCAGGAGCCCCCCTTGGAACAGAAAATACAACTCCCTTCCCTCCGAATTATTATAAGATTGAAATCAAGGGGCTTTCAGGCAAAGATATGAGGAAATGGGAATAACAGTTTTTACTAATATATACAACAAAACAATAATACAGAGAAACTGGTTTAAAGCCTGACAGAGTCAGGGATACAACCTGGCACCCTGCCGGGCAGGGTGCTGGTAGCAGTCCGATGTAGTGGTAGCTGCAGTTCTCTTTGAAATGGTCCTGTTGAAGCAGTGATCTTGTAGAAAAAAAAACTGGTCCTCCTCTGAAAATCCGGTGGTGGTGTGGTCCTTGTCCTCTGGGATCCCAGCGGGTAAGGCTGCTCGTGCTGTTCCAAACCCCAGATTTTTTATCCAGGGAGAAATGCTTGGCTCCCTCCCCCTGGCCGGAGCATCTCACAAAGGGATGGTGAGTCATGGGGCAAGGCACTGATGGGCCCATTAACAGAAGAATAGTCCAGGTGCAGGCCATCTATGGGTCATGTGGCAAGGCATTGTTGGGCCTATTAACAGAAGCTAGTCCCGAGGGAGGAGGCAAGGAACATCAGCGCCTGGTTTCAACAGCTCATGGTAATAGAATACATTGTAACCCAGGACAGCTTCCCAGAGAGATTGTGGAGTCTCCTTCTCTGGAGACATTCAAAGCCTGCCTGAATGCTTTCCTGTGTGACCTGATTTAGGTATCCCTGCTCTGGCAAGGGGATTGGACTAGATGGTCTTTTGAGGTTCCTTACAATCCCTAACATTCTGTGATTCTGTGATTCTGTGATCACAGGGCAGCAACCCAGCTGAAACAACTTTCCCCCCCCCCCCAAAATCACAAGACTAAATTGCCTTTTAAATTGCATACAGGAAAAAAGGACGAAGCCCCAAAGAGGGGAGAAAATGAATTTTGCTACTGACTAACTGTCCTGCTCACAAAAGAATGTTTCTAGGATGCCTGAGCAAACCCTTTTCAGCTGTTTTTCTGTCACTCGGTAAAATTTGCGAAAACCAAACCAAGCACACAATTAATTACATCATGACTGTTCACGAGTCAAGAAGTGATGGGAAGATTTGAGGACACACTCCAACAACTATTACAGGTGTATGCAGGACTCCCCTGAAAATCTCCCTGTGAGGCATCACAGCTCAGATTTCAGATCACTCTAGGAGAAAACATTGACTACTTTTTCTCCTGTTAAATAATATTAACCTTGCAAATTCCTAGTTTTAGAAATGCTTTATTGCTGTGGTTTTGTCATCTCAGCCACAGCAGAACATGCCAGCAGAAATAAGGCTGCATGTACAACTAACTCCCTTATTTCCTGCTTATTTTCACATTTAACTGTAGTCATGATTCCTATCAAGGACTCTAGATGCCCTCATATAATTAAATATGCAATTTACACAGTTAAATATCCAATTGACCCAATTAAATTAACTCAGTGGACTGAAATCACCAGTGCCACAGGAAGTCAGCTGCCTATTTAGCACATTCCCTCCTTCATGCAGACAGGCATCCAAGGCTTGCTGCAAACCCCTCTCAACCATACTCACTTTGCAAGTGACACTGAAAGTCAGCAAATCTTGCTTTTCAATTGAAAGAGAGGAAGCAAGTCACAAGGACTCAAAGCTTTTACAGATAATACCTTACCAGCTGCCTCTTCTAATACATGTGGGGGGGTCTGGCTATGCTGGAATAAATATAAGGAGGTCCCTAAGATACTCCAGGAGCAATATAGGACATACCCCAGATTTAAAAGACAAACCAAGGGGATAGACAGACTGGTATTATCCAAAGACACTCCATGAGATGGATGGGGGGGGGGGGGGGGGGAGATGTGCAATGAAGAGAAGATTGTAAAAAAACACTAAAGAGGTGGTAGAATAATTGTTGGAGGTGGCTTGGGAATTAAATTTATTTTAAAGGGTATAGCATAGTTCACACATTAAGAAAAGGTACAACATGGAAGAAGCTTCCAGAGTGGAGTGCAGCTGGTATGCAAGGAATTCATTCCACAGAAGTTCCCAAGGCAACCTTAGATGTTGGTAACATCAGGGGAGCTTGATGTGCTGACTCTAAGAGAAACTGTAAAGAGGATGGAGCAGAGTGGAGACACCGCGGCCAGTCTCTGTGACTATGGATGGAACTGGAAGGTACCATGGAACCGATAAGCTGCATATTTGCTACCCTGGGCCAACAGTCTGTCATTTTCTGACAAAATACCATCCTTTGGGTGAACTTTGCTCACTGTAATCTCATTATAATACTAAAACACACCTCCATCCCAAAAGTTACCCTCATCTGAGGTGCCCCTGAGCTTGCGCACTGAGTTTTTCTTAGTCTATACCTTTAAAAGTGAAGTGAGAAAATTTTACACCAATCATAACAAAAGCGTGTATGACTGGAGTCACTCAAGCTTCACCTGAATGGTAAAAATAGTATAAAAGTGGCTTAAGAGAGGGGGGATGTTAGGGAAGATACCATCTTGGATTACTTCTGGGATCAGTTGACAAGTTGAGCCTCTCTTCCCCCCCATCGGGTTGCCTCGGGGTAAGATTTGAACACTTGTCTCTGCTGAGTCCTTCCCCGGGAAATTTAGAAATATCTATAGAGTTTATTTTGTAACTTAATACCTTTATAGCCAGGCTGTATTAGTAACATCTGTAGTGCTTGTACATGCTTTACTGACAGTAGATTTATCAACGGCAATCCAAAAGAACTTGTGCATCTGTTGCTTCAATAAAACTGCACTGTTCATTAATCTGGCCATAATAATTTATAGTGGATGCTGCCAAACTCTTTATGTAAGGCCATGATAGTTTATGGAGCGTGGTTGGGTGGATAGTGTTGGTAATGCATCCGTAATCGTGATAGTCTAAATATTTATATTGGACGTGACTGGACTATTAACGTCAATCCGGGCATAACTCAAAATCTAAACGCAGCCACCCCCAGCCCCTCTGACATTTAAGGACCAGCTGGAACTCAAAGGGGTTTATTCTCTGCCAAATTGCTTTGCCCTTTTAATGCGACAGAGGTTTCACCTACCTCCAGTTGTTTCTCCTCCTTCTGAACAGTTTTTTGGTGTGTGCAATTTCAGCTTCATGAGACAATGGATGGTAACCCTGTAAAACGGAGGGAAAAGCAACAATCAACTCCAAGATACAGGAAGCATTGATATGGAAGTGGGCAGAGCAAGACAGAGCTGTATGCTCAATATGTGAGCCTGGTAAAAGAAACTGTTCCCATCCAAGCATCCTTCCAAAATCTCAGACCCTATCAAAGCAGGCCTGGAAATCCATAGATTTGTGGTACCCTCTGAGGGCCTTTGCAATGAGCAGGGAATGGACTTATCTGCAATTTCTGCATGGGAGAAATCACACAGGGCAAATATTGGTGAATCCCAATATAGACCATCTATAGGGAAATCACCCATGACACTGCTGCACCTAAACCATCTGCTTTCATTGAGTTGTTTCCTTCGTATTTATTTTTCTAAAACCCCACTGCAAAAATGTCTGTATGGCGACAATGCTCAGCAGCATTTGAGGATACTGGAGTAAGCAAACATGAGTCACAGCTGACTGGTCTGTTGGGGCTGTGCCCCTATGCCGTTAGCAAGTCGACTGTGTCATGATCACCTCACTGTGCCTGCCCACCACAAGCTAGTCAACCGGTACCACCCCTGGGGAAGGGATAGGTTGCATCCACCTACTGGAAACAACTGAGATGACATTAAATGATTTGCCCTGGTCATGTCAGTGGAAGAGCTATGTGTAACTCAAGCTGCTGCCTTGTCATCTCCGCTGAAGGTGCTGACGCTCCAACTCGGTATGTTCATCTGATAAGGGGGATGCTGTATTTATCATCCTACTACAGACATCTTGAGGCTTCATTAATGTGAGCAAAGAGCTCTGAGGTTCCTGGATGAAAGGCACTATGTAAGTGCAAAGTATTATTTATTTTCCAGGGACTACAGAGCTGTCATAATCATAATGATTTTTGTTTACACAGTATTGTACTTCTCAGGCAGGCAATAAAAGTCCTATAAAACTTGCTCCTCTTATTTCCATCACAATCTATCTTAGCCTTGGAGCTCCAGCCGCTGCTGGTGAATCACCATGAGCAAGGGGCCATGAGGGAGCAGCCGGGGAAAGGGCAAGGGTTGGGTGGGAACACATCTCATTGAGCAGCAGCTTTGTCTTATTGGCATGACAACATAACACACTGACTTACAGAAGTGTCTCTCTGTGTGAAGAGCCTTAAAAATGACAGTTAATTTTAGCAGCAGTGTCAAGGTTTGGTGTCAAACCAGGACAAGTGGTTACTGAGATGATAATATTTTGACTTCCTTTAGTGGAAGATGTAATGGAGGAGAAAGGTTGCTGGGGATGGTAATGAATTTAGGCTTGCAGACCAGAGAAGGTATTCCCCGAGTCCAAGACCAGCAGAGTTCACTCTGACCATCTAGCCTGGCCACCTGCAAAGAGCCTGGAGAAACTGCTACTGCAGCAACCCTACAGCTCCCACTGCAGCTGGAGCCTTCCACTTCAGAGACCTTTGCTCTTGGAGACTTCAAGCAACGAGGAACTCACCAAGCCCCTGGGTAAGTCCTGCTGCTGGCTAGCACATCCTCATTTGAATCTTTCTTTGGCTGCAGTCTTGAAGCGTGCTTCCTGAGAAGGTAGTTTCCCTTTTAACTTCCTTCTTCACTTTTAACTCTTCCAGAGAAAATGGGATGTGCCATGATCATATGGTTTTAGAAAGCATGTTCAAGAGTAGTACCCACTCTCAGTGACCAAATTATCCTTCTCTCTTACTAAAACACTCTTAACACTCAGAGGTGCCACACCAGTCACAGCATCCTACATGATCCCTCATAAAAATGGTACAGAGGCTATCATTACATGAAGTTGCCTTAGCTTTCCTGCAGATCTGCTCATCGAGCAAGGATATGCTCAGCAACGCATGTTGTTCTGCAGTCCTCTGCTAATATGCCTGCACCCAGCACCAGAAAGAGCTCTCCCCATACTCCCTAGATCTCAACTAACAGCTCAAACATAGCCCATCTTTGACTAAAAAGATGTAGTTTGGGAGTAGGGAAAGCTGGCAACCTGCTCTCCTCGGGCTGTGGTTGGGTTATCACCTAGTTAACCAGGTCTGACGTGGGCTTCTCCTGCAGCCAAACATCTCATAGTTAAGTTTGTGTGGAATCACTGATGTCTAATAGCTTAAAATCATACTGAACCGTCTTCATTACTGTGGGTTGTGGTTTGAGTCTTCCTCATCACTTATTTTCACTTATTTGCATAGGAGGAGCTTAATATCTCCAAGATCTCTGTTCCTCTGAAAATTTGCTTGAAATTGGCCAATGGGTACCAAAGCAAACAGGAAAAGGAAGGGAGGGAGCAGACATACTGCCCTGGTTCCCCAGGCACAGAGCCATGGGCCAGCCATGCAGGCAGGCCATGAGTAGCCCCGAGTCAGCTGGGAGATCCAGTCAAGGCAGCTGACTCACAGGTGTATCCCATACCACTTAATCATGCTCATTATAAAAGGAGAGAGTTCACTGAGGGTGGGTTCCTCTTCCTGGGGCTACTCCCTCTTGGCCTTCTGTTTCTGCTGCTGACCCTAAGGACCAGGCTGAGTAGAACCTTGTGTACTCTAAGTCGGTGATTGTATCAGTTTAGTTATTTCATTAATTCTCTTTTTACTTCAACTCACAGGGCTTCTTCCTTTTTTTCCCTGATTCTCCTTCTCAATCTGGGGAGGGAGCATCAGGTGGTAGAACAATTGCTATGGTTTAGCCCCTGGTACAGGCTAAACATAGAGAGATAATTTGGCACCCAATGTGTGTTTGAGCCTTAAATTAAATAGCTCAGCTGGGTGAAATCCAGGGTTGAAGTTTAAACAGGTTTCACCAGATAACTCATCCACTCACTATTTTGATGTGGGCGGGATGGTCCTTGGGAGGACTCCTTTGATATTTGGTGTTGGAATTACTTTTTGAGAATTGGATGGCTTTACCACTGTTGCTTTTCGCATTTGCACGGTTTATTGCTTTTTGCCGTGGGCTTAGAGGTGTTGCCCTGTTATGTTTCTTAGCAGTAGGTTATGGTGTAGTAAGTTCACTTGTAGTTACACCAGTTTCTGATCTATATGCCATGGTGATGGGTAACATAACTCTGGAACACTCTTGGGATGCTTCGACAGTTGTAATTCTGTTACTGGATCTTTTGAATATTTTTGAGTTTCTCATCCTGCTCAAAATAAAACCATAGCATAGAGTTGAGTGCTCTGTGGCTGCTACATGCTCTGCCATTGGCCCTGCAGTCATCTCAGCCCCCGCAGGAGATAGTAGAGGTAATCTGTAGTGGATGGTGCAGCTTTCCCATGTACTCGGTCAGTGCCAACTGCCCCTGTATGTAAGAGGCAATACACAAGAAGAGCAGGTTGTGAAGGAGTCACTGCTTGGTCTTTATCGCGCAGTGAGTTGTGAGACATCTGCCAAGATTATAGTCATCATGAAGACGAGCTCTGGATTTCTCAGCTGCTCTGTTGTGGGATGATGGAGCTGACGGCTTGAAACTGGAAGGCAATGATGCCAAACAGTTGGGACAGATAGCAAGAGATGTGAGCATTGATAAAGAGAAGCTTCTCTCAAGAGAAGCACAGCCCCTCAGTGTTTGGAGGTATCCCTTTTGAGATGATGTTGTGTACAGGCCAAGCAGATGGACAACCATTGACAGAGTTGTGCAGTATCTAAGACATAGCTGTGCGGGAGCTGATTTTTGCTACTGTGTATCACCCTCTGACACCAGTGGATCCAGATGCACTTGGAGTTACTGGACCCATGTGGCACAAGTGGGTGTTGAGCACGCTACCAGCTTATGCCAATGCATTGTTGATATTTAGCTGGAAAGATGATGAGGCACAAACAACAGGTAATCTGGATGCTCAATTGAGGCAGTATGCAGATAATATTTCTTCTTCCCCATGGGCTGACATCTCTGCTGTGGAAACACCTTCAGATAAATACACAGTACTGCTCACTAAAATTCTTGACAGGTTGTCCCAGATGGAGGACAAGTTACACTTCCTGTCAGTGCCAATAAACATTTCCACCGTGGAGTGAAAGCACTCCCCTGAAAGGCCTGTGCGAGACAGCTACATCATGGTGTGCCCTGTGGTTTTTCTTAAGAGACCTTGGAGAGTACATGAGAAAATGAGACAGAAAGCCTATGTCAGTTTTACAGGCATGTGTCAACGAACTGCTAAACAAAAAGATTGCAAGAGGAGGCCCTTCCAGGAAAAGAGCTGCTGCAGTCTGCAGAAGGCAGCCCCCCAAACAGCATAGATGGGCCTCAAATAAGGCATGGCATGGCAGTTCACATGAGCAGGGAATGTGGGGTGGGCGCTGAGGAGCTGTGAACTAGGGAGGGGAGCAAAGAGCTGAGGTATTAGGAACTGACCCTTGAGGCAGAATGGTGGCCACTCATTGTAAAGCCAAGGCTGTAGCCCTGGCTGGAGCGTCTGCACCACTGGCCCTGGTGGTAACCGATGCCTCCACCCAGATGGAGCTGCTCAAGGTTGAGGCTGCAGTCCAGACCTCAGCCTGTTAGAAGCGCCTAGACCTTCCTCCTGGGGAAGGGATGGGTAGAAAACCCATCTGCATAAGGTGTGCTCAGGTGGAGGACCTCCTGAAGCAGGTGGCAGAGCTTCAGGAGATGATCACAAGGCTGCATGACAATCAGGGAGGCAGAAAAGGAGATGGATAGCTGGATCCAGGGGAACACAGCAGCAGAACCACAGGCTCTGGCCAAAGAGCCAAAAGTTCTTCCACTGGCACAACCAAAAAAGGGCGAAGCTGATAATACTGCAGAATGGGAGCTTAGAATCATAGAATGGTTTGAGTTGGAAGGGACCTCAAAGATCATCTAGTTCCAACCCCCCTGCCATGGCAGGGATGCCTCCCACTAAATCAGGTTGCTCAAGACTCCATCCTGCCTGGCTTTGAACACTTCCAGGGATGGAGCATCCACAACTTCCTTGGGCAACCTGTTCCAGTGCTTCACCACCCTCAGGGTAAAGAACTTCTTCCTTATATCTAGTTTAAACCTACCCTCTCTCAGCTTCCACCCATTATACCTCATCCTATCATTACAGGGCCTTGTAAAAAGTCCCTCCCTAGCTTTCTTGTAGGCCCCCTTCAGGTACTGGAAGGCTGCTATGAGGTCTCCCCGGAGCCTTCTCTTTTCCAGGCTGAACAAACCTAACTCTCTCAGCCTGTCCTCATAGGAGAGGTGTTCCAACCCTCTGACTATCTTGGTAGCCCTCCTCTGGACTCTCTCCAACAGCTCCATATCTTTCTTGTGTTGGGGGCTCCAGAGCTGGACACAGTATTCCAGGTGGGGTCTCATGAGGGCAGAGTAGAGGGGCAGAATCACCGCCCTCGACCTGCTGGTCACACATCTTTCGATGCATCCCAGGATATGGTTGGCTTTCTGGGCTGCAAGCGCACATTGTTGGCTCATATTGATCTTATCCACCAACATGCCCAAGTCCTTCTCCCTAGGACTGTTCTCGATCCACTCATTGCCCAGCCTGTATCTGTGCTTGGGATTGCCTTGACAGGCAATCTTGACAGGCAACTTGTGCAGGTAAGGTCCAGGAGGAGGAGGAAGAAACCTCCCTCAAAGCTTGAAGTGCCCTTGCAGAACCACTTCATGGCTCTGCAGAAGGAAGAGGGGAAAAAAGGATGAAATAGACACTTCAGAGCAGGGGAAGGTGGCCAGGTTGGCTCCCAGAATAACAAGAAGTGCAACCAAGAAAAAGTGGTGGATAATGGTAGTGGGAGACTCTCTTTTGAGGGGTACTGAGGCACCCATTTGCTGACCTGACCCAATGTCTAGAGAGGTTTGCTGCTTACCGGGGGCTAGGATTAAAGATATTACTGTGAGATTACCAAACCTGGTGCATCCCATGGATTACTATCCATTGCTACTGTTTTACGTAGGCACCAGTGATGCAGCCACAGGTAACCTAAAAACCATCAAGAGGAACTACAGAGTCCTAGGAGAGGCAGTGAAGGACTTGGGGGCCCAGGCAGTATTTTCATCAGTCCTCCCAGTCAAAGGCAGAGGGCTTGAAAGAGCCAACAGAATCAAGAAAATCAATGAATGGCTCCAGGAGTGGTGCCACAGCCAGGGTTTTGGCTACTTGGACCATGGGTCTCGCTTTGAGAAACCTGGTCTCCTGGGGGCTGATGAGGTACATCTTTCAGATAAGGGGGAGAACATATTTGGACAAAGACTAGCCAATCTAGTAAGGAAGGCCTTAAACTAGATTTGTTGGGGGAGGGGATCCTCATTCCATCCTGCTTTGAGGCCAGTGCTGGAAATAGATGCCCTGGCTCCAGGGATGGATCGCAGGCCAGTGAGAGAGCACATGAAGTGCGAGAAAATGGACTCCAGGCAGAAAGCATTCCAGCCAGTAAGTCAGCTTCAATGGGGGCCCCACTTAAATCCCTCTATGCAAATGCACAGAGCATGGGGAACAAACAAGAGAAGCTAGAGATGTGTGCACATCTACAAGGTTATGATGTTATAGGCATTACTGAGGTGTGGTAGGATGGCTCCTATGACTGGAGTGTAGGAATAGATGGGTACAGGCTCTTTAGGAAAGATAGGCAGGGAAGAAGAGGAGGGGGTGTTGCCCTCTATGTCAATGACCAGCTGGAATCCATGGAGCTTAGCCTGGGGATGAATGAGGAACTAATTGAGAGCTTATGGGTCAAGGTTAGAGGAAAGGCAGGGGAAGGTGATATCATAGTGGGGGTCTGCTACAGGCTGACCGAGCAGACTAGGCCCTCTATAGACAGATAGGAGAGGCTTTGCATTCACGAGCCCTGGGTCCTCATGGGGGACTTCAGTCACCCGGATATCTGTTGGAAGGATGGCACAGCAGGGCGCCAGCAATCCAGGAGATTCCTGGAATGCACTGATAACAACTTTCTTCTCCAGGTGGTAGATGAACTGATGAGAAAGGATGCCATGCTGGACCTTGTTCTCACCAACAAGGAGGGGCTGGTGGCTAATGTGAAGCTGAAGGGAAGACTTGGCTGCAGCGACCATGAAATGTTAGAATTCAAGATCCTCAGGGCAACAAGGAGAGTGTGCAGCAAGCTCACCACCCTGGACTTCAGGAGAGCAGACTTTGACCTCTTTAGGTATCTGCTTAGTGGAGTACCATGGGATGAAGCCCTGAAGGGGAGAGGGGCCCAAGAAAGCTGTTCCATATTCAAGGACCACCTCCTCCAAGCCCAGGAGCAATGCATTCCAAAAAAGAAGGCGGAAGGCAGGAATGCCAGGAGATGTGCGTGGATGAAGAAGAAGCTCCTGGACACACTTAAAGACAAGAAGATAATCTACAGAAAGTAGAAGAAAGGATGAGTAGACTGGGAGGAATACAAGGAAGTTGTCCGAGCAGCCAGGGATCAGGTTAGGAAAGCAAAAGCCCAAATACAATTAAGTCTAGCCAGGGACATCAAGGGGCACAAGGAAAAACTTTTATAGGCATCTAAATGATAAAAGGAAGGCTAGGGAAGATGTGGGCCCTCTCCGGAAGGGAACAGGAGAACTGGTCATGAAGGACATGGAGAAGGCTGAGGTTCTCAATGACTTCTTTGCCTCAGTCTTCACCGGCAAGAGCTCTAGCCACACTGTCCAAGTTGTAGAAGCTGAAGGCAGGGACTGGGAGAAGGAAAATCTGCCCACTGTAAGTGAGGATCAGGTTCAAGACCATCTAAAGAACCTGAAGGTATACAAGTCCATGGGAACCTGATGAGATCCATCCACGGGTCCTGAGGGAACTGGCAGATGAAGTTGCTAGGCCACTTTCCATCATAATTGAGAGGTCATAGCAGTCTGGTGAAGTGCCCACTGACTGGAAAAGGGGAAACATTGCCCCCAATTTCAAAAAGGGAAAAAAAGAAGACTTGGGCAACTACAGGCCAGTCAGTCTCACCTCTGTGCCTGGCAAGATCATGGAGCAGATCCTCCTGAAGGCTCTGCTATGGCACATGGAAAATGTGGAGGTGATTGGTGGCAACCAGCATGGCTTCACCAAAGGAAAATCCTGCCTGACAAATCTGGTGGCCTTTTATGATGGTGTAACAGCATTAATAGACAAGGGAAGAGCAGCTGATGTCATCTGCCTGGAATTGTGCAAGACCTTTGACACTGTCCCACGTGACATCCTGGTCTCAAAGTTGGAAAGACATGGATCTGAAGAAAGGACCACCCAGTGGATAAGGAATTGGCTGGAAGGTCACACTCAAAGGGTTGCGGTCAATGGCTTGATGTCCAAGTGGAGACCAGTGACAAGTGGTGTCCCTCAGGGATTGGTACTGGGACCAGTGCTATTTAACATCTTTGTCAGCAACATGGACAGTGGCATTGAGTGCACCCTCAGCAAGTTTGCCGACGACACCAAGGTGTGTGGTGTGGTGGACACGCTGGATGGAAGGGATGCCATTCAGAGTGACCTTGACAGGCTGGAGAGGTGGGCCCAGACCAACCTCATGAAGTTTAACAAGGTCAAGTGCAAGGTCCTGCACCTGGGTCAAGGCAATCCCAAGCACAGATACAGGCTGGGCAATGAGTGGATTGAGAACAGTCCTAGGGAGAAGGACTTGTGCATGGTGGTGGATGATAAGATCATGTGAGAAACAAACAGTCTGGGAGAAAGATGGAAAAGGATATCTCAGCATTGCCAGGATGTCTCAACACTCAGTGATATGTCTCAACATTGTCTGTGCTTGGCACCCCCCTTCCTGCAGCTGGAGATGGACTATTGTGGGAAACCGCCAGGCTCTGCATCCCCCTTCCTGCAGTTGGAGAGGGGCTATTGTGGAAAACTGCCAGGTTCAGCATCCCCCTTCCTGCATCTGAAGGGAGATAAGCAGGACAATTCACACGGATACTACAAACAGGATGCATCAGTGCGCCTGCTCCAGCAACAAGGAGGTCTTCAAGAGAAAAACGAAGGAGGGATGGAGATCGCTCCTAACGACCCTTGAATGACCCCTGGTGCCTGCACTGGTAGGCCAGATGTATGCAAAGCAGCATGTGGCAGAAACACCCACCCAGAGTCAGTGGGTGGAGAAAGAGACTATATCTAGCAACAACAGCTCACAAGTAATTTGAAGATCTTCCACACCAATCAACAACTGGACTTGTGAGACGTCACTGGATTTGTGGTGGTAACCCCGCTCTCTCTTTCTGCTCTCTCTCTCGTAATACTGCCTATTCTTATATCCCCTTCTTTCCTATCGCTCTTTAATTTTGAAGTGCACACAACTTTATAATAAACCATAGAGAGTCTGTGACATTTGACCTGGTTTGCATCTTAATTTCACCTCTGGGATCAAAACGAATCTCCCTTGGCCCGAACCGGGTCAAGACAGATCAATATGAGCCAATAGTGTGTGCTTGCAGCCCAGAAAGCCAACCGTATCCTGGGATGCATCGAAAGATGTGTGACCAACAGGTCGAGGGAGGTGATTCTGCCCCTCTACTCTGCCCTCACGAGACCCCACCTGGAATACTGTGTCCAGCTTTGGAGCCCCCAGCACAAGAAAGATATGGAGCTGTTGGAGTGAGTCCAGAGGAGGACTACCAAGATAGTCAGAGGGTTGGAACACCTCTCCTATGAGGACATATTCTGTACCCCATGCTACTGCTCATTACATTATTCTGGGTCTTGAAAAGCAAATATTGTGGCACCATAGAACCCCAGAAAGGACCAAGTCGGACAATGGAACCCTTTTCCAAAATAGCCTGATAGACACCTGGGCTAAGGAGCATGGGACAGAATGGATATACCACATCCCTTACCATCTACCAGCTTCTGGAAAAGTCAAGCAATGCAATGGGCTACTGAAGACTGCACTCAAAGCAATGGGTGATGGGACATTTAAAATCTGGGACCAACATCTAGCAAAAGCTACTTGGTTAATTAATTCTAGGTGTTCTGTCAGTCGAGCTGGCACCTTTCAGTCGGAACTTCTCCATACTGTAGAAGAAGACAAAGTCCTAGCGGTGCATGTGAGAAATATGTTGGGGAAAACAGTCTGTGTTACTCCTGTCTCGAGCCAAGGCAAACCCACTCATGGGGTTGCCTTTGCTCAAGGATCTGGGTTCATGTGGTGGATAATGCAGGAGGATGGACGAGTTAAGTGCATACCACAAGGAGACTTGATTCTGGGTGAGAACAGGCAGTAATTTGAACTGTGTGATGTTAACTGTCATATGATGCTGCCTGTTACTGTTTCTCCAGCTTAAGAATCAGAATCACCCACATCAATGAAGAAAGAACCTCAGCACTCAGGAACTTCTCCAGCCCCAGCATCCTCACTACAAATTGAATACGGGGTGAACAAAGCATCCCCAGATTAGAGTTCTGGATGCACATTGCACCATTTTGACCCACCCTAAAGGACTATTGTGACATGAACCCATGGCCATGGAATAAAAGGACTGATAGTTCTGTAAATACTGAGAAATGGGAAGATCAGCAACTTGGGCATGATGTAGATGGTATGGGATAAGAGGTAGAATGGTGTCCTGGTTCCCCAGGCACAGACCCATGGGCCAGCCATGCAGGCAGGCGATGAGTAGCCCTGAGTCAGCTGGGAGATCCAGACAGCTGACTCACAGGTGTATCCTGTGATGTCTGGCAAGCTTAGGTGACTGTCATATGGCCAGCTGGCATACACCAAGGGAAATTTGTCATCTACAGAGGGGAGAAGGTTTGATGCCCATATGCACTCTTTTTGTTCTTTACCTTCCGAATGAAGGTGTCTGCCCAACCTTCAACTCTGTCCACCTGCCTATGAGAATCCAGAATGCCAGTATCTGCCTCTCTGCTGCCCCAGACACATTTACATCAAAGTTTAATGAACAAACAAATTAAAAGCTTTCAAGATCTTGTTGGCAATCTTCAGCAACCTAAGAGCCTCCGCCTCTCCCACATAGATACCTGCTGCTCCCCAACAACATCCCTTTCCTGAGCCATTCCACCCCATATCCCAACCTGCTATCTGCTCGCTACTGATCTTCCAGACAGGAGGGGAGGAAGCTGCATCCCGTAGTCTGAGGGGGATGAAGAAAGACTTCAAGGCCTTGGGATGGTTGGTGAAAGAGTCTGGGGCGCAGGTTATTTTCTCCTCCCTCCTTCCATTTTCAGGTGATGACATGGGATGCTATAGGAGGATTCATTCCATAAATGCCTGGCTATGAGACTGGTGCTACAGGCAGGGCTTTGGGTTCTTTGATAATGGCTGGTTTTAAAAGACAAGAGACCTGACAGTAATACATGGGGAAGGCTTATCTCGTAGGGGCAAAAGGGTTCTGGGACAGGTATTAGCAGGGCTCATTTGGAGAGCTTTAAACTAGATTTGAAGGGGGATGGGGTTGTAGCTGGCCTTGCACCACTGGGGCAGTGCTCTAGAATTGATGAAGACCAGGAGGCCTCCCACCCCCCCAGGGTGAAATCGGCGTGCTCAGCTCACTCTCTGAAATGCCTGTACACCAATGCACGCAGCATGGGGAATAAACAGGAGGAGTTAGAAATCTGTGTTTGGTCAGGGGTTATGATCTAGTGGTGATTACAGAGACTTGGTGGGACAGCTCACATGACTGGAATGTGGTCATGGATGGCTATGTCCTTTTCAGGAAAGATAGGCCAGCGAGGCCAGGTGGTGAAGTTGCTCTTTACGTGAGGGAGCAACTAGGGTGTATTGAGTTCTGTCCAGGGGTGGATCAGGAGCAAGTTGAGAGCTTGTGGGTACGAATTAAGGGGCAGGCTGACATGGGTGATACTGTTGTGGGTGTCTATTACAGGACACCGGATCAGGAGGAGGAGGTTGATGAGACCTTCTGGTGAATGAGGTGGGTGCCCTGGTGACAGAGGATAAAAAGAAGGCAGAGTTACTGAATGCCTACTTTGCCTCTGTCTATACTGCTGGAGGCTGTCCTGAGGAGCCCAAGAGCCCTGAGGCTCCAGAGGAAGTTAGGATAGAGGAGGAGTTTGTCCTAGTTGATGAGCACTGGGTTAGGGATCAGTTAAGCAATCTGGACATCCATAAATCCATGGGTCCTGATGGGATGCACCCATGGGTGCTGAGGGAGCTGGCAGATGTCATTGCTAGGCCACTCTCCATCATCTTTGTTAAGTCGTGGGGAAAGGGAGAGGTGCCTGAGGACTGGAGGAAAACAAATGTCACTCTGGTCTTCAAAAAGGGCAAGAAGGAGGACCCAGGTAACTATAGACCAGTCAGCCTCACCTCCATCCCTGGAAAGGTGATGGAACAACTTGTCCTTGGTGTGGTCTCTAGGCATATCAAGGATAAGAGGGTCATTAGGGGCAGTCAACATGGCTTGACCAAGGGGAAGTCTGGCTTGACCAAGGGGAAGTCATGCTTGACCAACCTGATAGCCTTTTATGAGGACATAACCTGGTAGATGATGGTAAAGCAGTGGAAGTGGTCTATCTTGATTTCAGTAAGGCATTTGACACAGTCACCCACAGCATCCTCACAGCTAAACTGAGGAAGTGTGGTCTGGATGATCGGATAGTGAGGTGGATTGTGAACCGGCTGAAGAAAAGAAGCCAGAGAGTTGTGGTCAATGGGACGGAGTCTAGTTGGAGGCCTGTGACTAGTGGAGTCCCTCAGGGGTCGGTACTGGGACCAGTACTATTCAATATATTCATCAATGATTTGGATGAGGGAATAGAGTGCTCTGTCAGCAAGTTTGCTAATGACACAAAACTGGGAGGACTGGCTGACACACCAGAGGGCTGTGCTGCCATTCAGAGAGACCTAGACAGGCTGGAGAGTTGGGCGGGGAGAAACTTAATAAAATATAACAAGGGCAAGTGTAGAGTCTTGCATCTGGGGAAGAACAACCCCATGTGCCAGTATAAATTGGGGACTGACCTGTTGGAGAGCAGCGTAGGGGAAAGGGACCTGGGGGTCCTGGTGGACAGCAGGATGACCATGAGCCAGCAATGTGCCCTTGTGGCCAAGAAGGTCAATGGCATCCTGGGGTGTATTAGAAGGGGTGTGGTTAGTAGGTTGAGAGAGGTTCTCCTCCCCCTCTACTCTGCCCTGGTGAGGCCGCATCTGGAATGATCAGTGGAGATCAGTGACAAGTGGCACTCCTTAAGGGTGGATAGTGGGAACAGCCCTGTTTAACATATTTGTTGGTGACAGCCTGTATCCAGGACTAAACTGTAGCAATTGCTCTACCACCTGATGACCCCTCCCCAGCTGAGAAGGGGAATCAGGGAAAAAAAGCGAGAAGCCCCGTTGAAACTGAAATGGATTTAATGAAATAACAAAACTAATACAAACACCATCATAAAGTATAAAAATTTATATTCAGCCTGGTCCTTGGAAGCAGCAGAAGGAGCAGGAGACCAAGAAAAAGGAGCCCCAGAAAGAGGAATTCCCCACCCTCTGTCAACTCCTTCCTTTTATAATGAGCTTGATATAAGTGGTATGGGATACACCTGTGAGTCAGCTTGGGTCAGCTGTCCTGACTGAACCTCCCAGCTGACTCCAGGCTACTCATGGCCTGACTGCCATGGCTCGTCTATGGTTCTGTTCCTGTGAAACCAGGACACATGAACAGTAGGATCAAGTGCACCCTAAGGAAGTTCGCTGATGACATCAAGCTGTCAAGCTGGGTTCACGGCAGCCCTGAAGATGCCCCATCTGCCTGTGCAAAGGCAACAACAGATATACCAAGGTTGGAGGGAGCATAAGTGAAAAAAAAAATACTGTGGTTCCAGAAATGATCCACAGAAACCAACCCAGTGACTTGCAACACCCCATGATAAGGCTTTCATCTGCCTATAGGATGGATTATCCATGGCAGGAAAGTCAAGGACAGCACAGAGCTGTAGATATATTTAACTTTTATTGTGCTGATCCTACATTTGTAGTACCTATAGGGTTGAATGTGC
The DNA here is from genome assembly GCA_028020825.1 of Podargus strigoides. Lineage (NCBI taxonomy): Eukaryota > Metazoa > Chordata > Aves > Caprimulgiformes > Podargidae > Podargus > Podargus strigoides. The sequence continues at coordinate 3,506,472 of CM051662.1, read as the reverse complement.
CAATACTCAGTACAATCATCCCAGCACATGAAAAACATGGCAAAGGTGCTGCTATCTCCCCACCAGCATCATCCCCATCACCTCTACCCACCCAAGGCTAGCATTTATCAACACACATAAGTCCCATGGGCACTTCCAGTAGAGCCATCTCCTTGGAGGCCACTTGCCCTTGCTCTTCCCCTTCCAGGAACTTCCACTGCACTGTTCAACCACCTGCTCTCCTCTCTTACACAAGGAGAATTTTTTACCTCTTGAAAGGAGAGGGCTGAGGCACAAAGCAAAGCCTTGACCTGGTTCGGAAGCCATGGAAGAGTATCAAACAATGTCAGGAAGCTGCCTGGAAATGATTTCCTCTCTGTTAAATTTTAAGTGATAAATCTGTTCTTTCAAATTGCAAGCTATTTGTTTTTCCTGGAAGGTGCTTATAATAATAGTTGCTTCTGAATAAGAAATCAGTCGGTGCTCAACATCAATGGAACAGAAATTGCAAGAATTTTACAAAATACTCCTCACCCAAGATAAAAGGCAGGTAAACCCTTACAGCACTTCATGGTTGTGGCTCTCCCACCACTCCTCACCCACAACACATCATACATGGGTCCTGGCCACCTCCAAGGATACTTTCTTCAACCTCAATCATTGGAGGCAGGGCTAAATTCAGCTATAGGTTTGACAAAGAGAACTTCATTTCCAGTCATCCAGGAGCTGGAAAACAAACAAAACTCTTCCAGGTTTGTCACCACTGATCCAACAAGTCCCATGGCAGAGGAGGGATGCTCCGTGGGACCTTGACAGTAGGACATGCTTGCCCAATGAATCATGGCATGGCGCAACATGCCTCAAAGAGGAGGCATAGGAAGTTGTTTCTTGGGAGATGTCCTGGTTTAGAGGATTTCCTGATTAACTGCATCTTTGGGGAGCATACCCTAAATTGTACATCACCAGCAAAGGCTGAACACTTAGCTGCAGCACACATGCCTCGGTGATGAGCACCTTGGAGGAGACTTTTCCAAAAAAAAAGGTAGGATCACAGAGGAGCAATGGCTGTGATGGTGATCAGGACTGTCGCAGCTTAACACCACTCTAGTTATTATTAAAAACACTGGCACTATTCCCTTCAGGACTCTGCCCTCCCATGTTGCCTCAAGGATGTAACCTCCTGGATTCCCACTTGATGAGCATTAATGCCGGTCTATATGTCCCCTCTAACGAAATGGTGGGCATTTTAATCAGTTACAGACTCTACACATGCAGTCCCAGACCCAAAGAAGTATCATTTAGACCCTTATTTTCCCACTGACTTTCCTTGGTGTTTACTACCGGCTCCTGGCAGAGAGAGGATACCCAGCTAGAGGGAAGACAGCATTTAAAATGACATTAAATACTTGGTGGCAGCTAAGCTGTCCCACTTCATCCCTCTGCAGCCAGATCTGGTATGAAACAAAAGACACAGAAAAGGGCAGAACTACCCAGCGTGAAACTCCTTGTGCAGGGTGAAGGATGCAAATGCAATTTAAGCTTTAGATTAATTAGGCAAAGCATCCCAAGTGAAACATACCCTGAACCTTCCTCAGTGCCGCCTTCTGTTTACTGACAGCACGTTTTCTGCAGTCTATTTTTATCTCTTGTCCCCATAGCTCTTGAATTATACATAATTCAGAGATAATAAAACTTTTAAATCCAGTACAAAGTCTCCTAGGTGGAACTGCCTCTGCAAACACACACATGAATATCAGTACAACCATGCTGGACAGGAAGAAAAGCCCAACCAGTGCCACCAAGCCCCAGCTAAGCCACTGAGATGGGGACAGGCTGAAAATGCTGCTGCATTGAAACAAGGTGCTTCAGACACACAGTGCCATAGAAAGAGTATAAGTAACAGACAGAAGAAATCCCTTTTTGTTACAAAAATCCACAAATCCAAAATCATTTACAAGCTGACTTAGGAAATGGAGATTTTTTTCCACATGCTACAGCAAAATGGGAACAATACTTCATAAGTGGAAGTAATTCTGATTGATTTAACTGATGTTATTTTAGTGTTGTTTAGGTTTATTGTTTATTTGTATGTATTTCCTCTACCCCAGTCAGGCTTAAAACCAAATCTTACTGTCAGCAGTAAAGCATCTCATCCATAGATACATTTATCCAGTAAATATAGATATAACCACACTATTACTTGAGGTCCTTAGATGCAGAATATTTAAAGAAACATTAAAATAAATATCATTGGTGCCCTTTCATTCACTATCCACCCTCAACATCTCCCCATCATTCCATCATGGTTAACAGTGTCACGAGGAAGCGACCTGCAGGCAGAATAAGGACCTCTCCAATGAATTTTTAAGGTGACCTATAAACAGACCCCATAGGACATCATGGAGTTTGGGACGAGAGCCCAGGTCATCCTCTAAGTTGCAGGGTCTGTTGAACCTCTGTGCAATCCCCAGCATTGGTACAGCCTCCTCTGGCTGGGTGTGCTCACCTCGAACCTCAGCATTGCTCTTGGCATGAGATAAGGGCTGTATTCAAGTATATTTTCATTTCACCCTTATTATTAATAGATTGCATGTTTTTCACATGCATCTGTGCAATTCCCAGAACCAAGCCCCTACAAATCTCCTCTTGGGTGGGCCAGAGTTTCAGCCCATAGGAGCTCCAGCTCATGCAAGCTCCCAGGAGTTGGTACAGTCCAACAGTGATGAAACTCCTTATTTGCAGAGTGATAACTTCGTAACCTTACAAACAAGAGGTGGCTTCTCTTTTCTTTCAACGTGGTTAAATCCAGAGGCTCTAGGAGGACTTTCTCACAGCTCAGCCCTTGGCACTTCCCATTGGAGGCCTTCCAAGTGCATGAAGTTTTGCAACACCCTAAGATCACAGGCAATAGTTAATAAGACAATGAGCATTTTTTCCCATATGTTACACCACCAAAGTCAAAGGGAAGTTTGTCATCAACTTTGGGTCATTGTGGTGGCAGCCCCTCTTCATCCACCAGTGGACCTTTCTTGCAGACCTTCAATGACTGAAGCAAGCTGTGCAGAATATCACTGTCCTTTCCTTCTCCAAGTCCCTTGTATTGTGCTGGAAATGTTTTCACACAACAGATATTCCTGTTTGCAGTTGGCTGAAGACAGCCAACACATTTTCCCTGGGACTATACCACAAAAAAATAGTTTCTCTCTTTTCTGAAGTCTGCTTAGTCTAGCTCAGCCCAGAGAGAGCAAGCAAGGATCCCATGACACAGCCACCCCAGCTCAGAAAATACCCCAATGTGCAAACACCAATTTAATCCTATAAAAGCCTCATTCTTCCCTTTGAAAAGTCTCATTCCTATTCAGGAGTGTGGGCAACACAAGCGCTTGACTTTCTCCTTGCCAGGTTATCGGCAGTTGGTACCTGGGTGGAAGAAACTGCTTCTTGAGTGTCTGTCTGCTCCCTCCGAGGATTTTCCTTTTATGCATCGAGCACTAAAATTCCTCCTGCTGTAATGGGTTTTAATGCAGGGATAAGCAAAGAAAATGTTATGCACTTGCCACACAGTATCAATCATATCTTTTGCTGGGACTTAGAAAGAAGAGAGTCTACCACCTTTGGAAGAAGAGGCAGGCTACTTGGGAAGACTATAGGGATTTAGTTAGGTTGTGGAGGAAGAACATTAGGGGGGCAAAATCTCAGCTAGAACTCAGCCTGGATACTGCTGCAAGAGATAATAAGAAGTGTTTTTACAAATATATTAACAACAAAAAAAGAACCAGGGTGAATCTCCATCCTTTATTGGATGCAAGGGGGAATACTGTTACCAAGGATGAGGAAAAGGCTGAGGTACTTAATGGCTTCTTTGCCTCAGTCTTTAACAGTCAGACCAGTTATCCTCATGGTATTCAGTCCCCTGAGATGGAAGACTGGGATAGAGATCAGAATAAGCACCTCATAATCCAGAAAATAGTAGTGAAGGACCTGCTAAGCAAACTGGATACCCCTAAGTCTATGGATCCAGATGAGATCCACCCAAGAGCACTGAGGGAGCTGGTGGAGGAACTTGCCAAGCCGCTCTCCATCATCTATCTGCAGTCCTGGTTAAAGGGGGAGGTCCCGGATGACTGGAGACTTGCCAATGTGACAAGAAGGGCAGAAAGGAGGATCCGCGGAACTAAAGGCCCGTCAGCCTGTCCTCGGTACCAGGGAAGATTATGGAACAGTTCATCTTGGGGGTGATCATGTGGCAAGTGCAGGACAACAGGGGGATCAGGTCCACCCAGCATGGGTTCACGAAGGGCAAGTCCTGTTTAACCAACCTGATCTTCTTCTATGATCAGGTGACCTGCCTAGCGGATGAGGGAAAAGCGGTGGATATTGTCTTCCTGGATTTCAGTAAGGCATTTGACACTGTTTGCCACAGCATTCTGCTGGAGAAGCTGACGGCTCATGGCTTAGACAGGTGGACTCTTCGCTGGGTTAAAAACTGGCTGGATGGCCGAGCCCAGAGGGTTCTGGTGATTGGAGTCAAGTCCAGATGGAGACCAGTCACAAGCGGTGTCCCTCAGGGCTCAGTCTTGGGGCCAGTCTTGTTTAATGTCTTTATTGATGACCTGGATGAGGGGATCGAATGCACCCTCAGTAAATTTGCAGATGACACGAAACTGAGTGAGAATGTCGATCTGCCTGAGGGTAGGGAGGCTCTGCAGCGGGATTTGGACAGGCTGGAGCAATGGGCCAAGGCCAATTGCATGAGGTTTAACAAAGGCAAGTGCCGGGTCATGCACTTTGGTCACAACAACCCCATGCAGCGCTACAGGCTTGGGGAAGAGTGGCTGGAAAGCTGCCTGGTGGAAAAGGACCTGGGGGTTTTGGTTGACAGCCGACTGAACATGAGCCAGCAGTGTGCCCAGGTGGCCAAGAAGGCCAATGGCATCCTGGCCTGTATCAGAAACGGTGTGACCAGCAGGAGTAGGGAGGTGATCGTGCCCCTGTACTCGGCAGTCGTGAGACCACACCTTGAGTACTGTGTCCAGTTCTGGGCACCACAGTATAAGAAGGACATTGAGGTGCTGGAGCGAGTCCAGAGAAGGGCAACGAGGCTGTGGTGAGAGCTCTGGAAAACATGCCTTATGAAGACCAGCTGAGGAAATTGGAGTTGTTTAGTCTAGAGAAGAGGAGACTGAGAGAAGACCTTATTGTTCTCTACAACTACCTAAAAGAAGGTTGTAGTGAGGCTGGTGTCCCTCAGGGGTCGGTACTGGGACCGGTGTTGTTCAATATCTTCATCAACGACTTGGATGAGGGTACAGAATGTATCCTCAGCAAGTTCGCTGATGACACCAAACTAGGAGGAGTGGCTTTTTGTTGTAAAAGTGTTAATGCAGCCACGGAAATTCCTATGAAGGTTTATTAGTCACGTCAAATAATCTTCTCTCCTTCCTCATCTGATGATAAAATCAACACCATTTTCCTCCACTAAAATGTTCCTCTCTCTCAATTAAGAGGAAAAAAATTGGTTTCTTTTCCCAAGACTCTGTCTGTAATGTACACAAGGTTACCTGTGAAGCTGATGCCTTCAGAACAGCGAAATACAGACACTGAAATTATGGTACCAGTTTGGAGACTACACTGTTAGGAGGCTCCCCATAAGGTGAGCACAGCCTCAGGTTCATGGTTCCCAACACCAAATAACCTAACGGACCTGAGATATGTGTGGAAAAATTGTTGGAGGTGGCTTGGAAATTAAACTTATTTTAAAGGGTATAGCATTGTTCACATATTAACATGGAAGAAGCTTCCAGGGCGGAGGTGCAGCTGGTATGCAATTCATTCCACAGAAGTTCGCAAGGCAACCTTGGATGTTGGTGACGTCAGGGGAGCTTGATGTGCTAACTCTAAGAGAAAATGTATGGAGGGTGGAGCAGAGTGGAGACACCGCGGCCAGGTTCTGTGACTATGGATGGAACTGGAATCACAGAATCAGAGAATCATAGAATGGTTTAGGTTGAAAGGGACCTCAAAGACCATCAAGTTCGAACCCCCCTGCCATGGGCAGGGACACCTCCCACTAGACCAGGTTGCTCAAAGCCTCATCCAATATGGCATTGAACACTTCCAGGGAAGGGGCATCCATAACTCTGGGCAACCTGGGTCAGTGTTTCACCACCCTCACAGTAAAGAATTTCTGCCTAATATCTAGCCTAAATCAAACCCTCTTCCAGTTTAAAACCATTACCCCTCATCCTATCACTACATGCTCTTGTAAAAAGTCCTTCTCCAGCTTTCTTGTAGTCCCCCTTCAGGTACTGAAAGACCGCTATAAGGTCTCCCCAGAGCTTTCTCTTCTCCAGGCTGAACAACCCTAACTCCCTCAGCCTTTCTTCATGGGAGAGTTGCTCCAGCCCTCTCATCATCTTCATGGCCCTTGTCTGGACCCACTCCAACAGCTTGACATCCTTCTTATGCTGGGGGCCACAGAACTGGATGCAGTACTCCAGGTGAGGTCTCATGAGAGAAGAGTAGAGGGGCAGAATCATTTCCTTCAATCCTTCGACCTGCTGGAAGGTTTTGATGCAGCCCAGGATACGGTTGTCCTTCTGGGCTGCAAGCACACATTGCCAGCTCATGTTGAGTTTTTCATCAACAGACACCCCCTGGGCCTTCTCCTCAGATCTGCTCTCTATCTGTTCTCCACCCAGCCTGTACTTGTGCTTGGGATTGCCTCGACCCAGGTGCAGGACCTTGCACTTGACCTTGTTGAACTTCATGAGGTTGGCATGGGCCCACCTCTCCAGCCTGTCAAGGTGCCTCTGGATGGCATTCCTTCTCTCCAGCGTGTCAACCACGCCACACAGCTTGGTATCATCCACAAACTTGCTGAGGGTGCACTCCATCCTACTCTCTGTGTTGCCGACAAAGATGTTAAAAAGCACTGGTCCTAGTACTGATCCCTGAGGAACGTCCCTCGTCACTCATCTCCATGTGGACATTGAGCTGTTGACTGCCACTCTCTGAGTGGGACCATCCAGCTACTTCCCTATCCACCGGGTGGTCCATCCATCAAATCCAAGCTTTTCCAATTTAGTGATCAGAATGTCGTGCGGGACAGTGTCGAACACTTTGCACAAGTCCAGGTAGATGATGTCAGTTGCTTTTCCCTTATCCTCCAAAGTTGTAATTCCATCATAAAAGGCCATCAAATTTGTCAGGCACGATTTGCCCTTGGTGAAGCCATGTTGGTTACCTCCAGTCACCTCATCTACATTTTCCATATGCCTTAGCAGAGCCTTCAGGAGGATCTGCTCCATGATCTTGCCAGGCACAGAGGTGAGACTGCCTGGCCTGTAGTTGCCCAGGTCTTCCTTTTTTCTCTTTTTGAAAATGGGCATTATGTTTCCCCTTTTCCAGTCAGTGGGCACTTCATCAGACTGCCATGACCTCTCAAATATGATGGAAAGCAGCTTGGCAACTTCATCTGCCAGTTCCCTCAGGACCCTTGGAGGGATCTCATCAGGTCCCATGCACTTGTACACCTTCAGGTTCTTTAGACAGTCTTCAACCTGATCTTCACTTACGGTGGGCGGATCTTCCTTCTCCCAGCTCCTACCTTTGCCTTCTGCAGCTTGTGAGGTGTGGCTAGAGCTCTTGCCAGTGAAGTCTTAGACAAAGAAGTTGAGTACCTCAGCCTTCTCCATATCCCTTGTGACCAGGGCTCCAGTTTCCTACTGGAGAGGTCCACATCTTCCCTAGCTTTCCTTTTGTCACCAATATACCTGTAGAAATCTTTCTTGTTCCCCTTTATGTCCCTGGCCAGATTTAACTCAATCTCGGCTTTCGCTTTCCTAACCTGATCCCTGGCTGCTCAGATAACTTCTTTGTAATCCTCCCAGTTAACCTGCTTTTGCTTTCACTGCCTATAGACTTTCTTTTTTGCACCCAAGTAAGTCCAGGAGCTCCCTATTCATCCACTAATAAGCTGCATATTTGCTACCCTGGGCCAACAGTCTGTCATTTTCTGACAAAATACCATCCTTTGGGTGAACTTTGATCGTTATAATCTCATAATACTAAAACACACCTCCATCCCAAAAGCTACCTGCGTCCGAGGTGCCCCTGAGCTTGCGCACTGAGTTTTTCTTAGTCTATACCTTTAAAAGTGAAGCGAGAAAATTTTACACCAATCATAACAAAGGCGTGTATGACTGGAGTCACTCAAGCTTCACCTGAATGGTAAAAATAGTATAAAAGTGGCTTAAGAGAGGGGGGATGTTAGGGAAGATACCATCACTGTCAGAGAACATACCATCTTGGATTACCTCTGACTTCTGGGATCAGTTGACGGGCTGAGCCTCTCTTTACCCCCATTGGGATGCCTCTGGGTAAGATCTGAACACTCGGTTTTGCTGAGTGCTTCCCCGGGAAACTTAGAAATATCTATAGAGTCATTTTGTAACTCAATACCTTTATAGCCAGGCTGTATTAACATCTGTAGTGCTTGCACATGCTTTACTGACAGTAGATTTATCATCGGCAATCCAAAAGAACTTGTGCATCTGTTGCTTCAATGAAACTGCACTATTCCTTAATCTGGCCATGATAATTTATAGTGGACGCTGCCAAACTCTTTATGTAAGGCTGTGATAGTTCATGGAGCGTGGTTAGGCGGATAGTGCACAGCATTGGTAGTGCATCTGTAATCATGAGAGTCTAAATATTCATACTGGCCGTGACTGGACTATTAACGTCAATCTGGGCATCACTCAAAATCTAAATGCAGCTACTCCCCAGCCCCTCTGACATTTAAGGACCAGTTGGAACACAAAGAAATTTATTCTCTGTGAAGTTACTTTGCCCTTTTTAACACAACAGATATGCTAGAGGCTTGCAGCACCATCCCCTTCCATCATCCCAGACCTGCTGTAGCATCTGCTGTCCCACAGGACTTCAGCCCAGTAAAGCAAACCTGCTCGTAAGTCTACTATTTGCCTTGGCCCTCAGCCAGCCAAGCGCTTAGACATAGTTAAGCACAAGAGTAAACAGACTGAAGTCAGGGAGACTTAAAATTAAGCACATATTTCAAGGATTTGCTGGATAAGGGCCTTAACCCCTGTGTGCAGCATTTAACTGGGATCATTCCCAGCTAATTAGTTCCTCCCATTTCCCCAGCCTCCCCTCCATCGGATCAGGTGACAAACAGTTTCTCTTTTGCCACCACGCTCAAGGCTTAGCTTTAAAGAAACCTCATGTAGTTTCCAGGCAAAGCATGTCTGTCTTTAATTATACCCGACTGTGAAATACCTTCCAGAAATCCCCACCCAAACAAAGCCTCAGGAAAGGAAATAACAGAAATTCTTGATGGTTTCCATGGGGGAAACAATACTAACCAGTGAGACAAGGCACACGTAAAATGAGGTTGATGACTGTTCTTACCGTCATAGCTCCCAACCCAGAGAGACTCCTTAAAGCTCCAGCATAAACCCCCAGCTACCACAGTCCCCATCTCACAAGGCCGGAGCCTCCTTGAACCTGGGCCCTGGATGTGGCTCTCTGAACATGTTAACATCTGAAAAGTCTTTTGGTGGACATGCAGGGGAAGAAGAGACATGTAGCAACACAAAATCCATGAAACCACCATGCTTTTCCCCATAGGAAAGTGCAGCACCCAACAGGGAATCCTCCAAGAGGCCATACAGCTTCTGAGGGGCTGGAGGTCTCCCCTGAACACCTGCATTACTTTTTTTTTTTTCTTCCTTCTATGCCCTTTCATATGAGCTTCTTTATTTCAATTGTATCTACCTATGCTAGGACTTCAGTGGCTGTGGGCACATGTGCAGGTCTGGCAGAGCAAAAGCCCTCCTGCACAGACAGGCAACCACTCCAACCAGGCAGCACAGGCAAGACTCAGAAGATATGGACAAAACAGATGAGCAGAAGATTAGAAACATGGATACAGAAGATGAAGATTTGCTGTTGGTTCCTCCAGAAACAGGACTGCTCTCATCAAGGAGCAGCAAGCAACTTGTCCAGACTTGACAGTGGACTTATGGAATATCACCAAGTCCCACTTCCATGCAACTTGCTTCGAACCACCCTCTGCTGCATTATCACCTGCTCCTGAGCAGTCAGTCCTTCCCACCAGGGCATGAGCATCTGAGTTGCCTGTGCAACCCCTCTCCCTTCCTGGATAGGGGAAGGGAAAGAAGAAAAGGAAGAGAGACTTACAGGTTAGAAAAAACTAAAACAGTTTTAATGAAACAACAACAATAAAAATAAAATATAATAATAATAAGAAAAAAAATTAAATATATACAAATAGCAAGGTGTTGGTTAATCTCTTCTCCCAAGTAACAAGCGATAGGACAAGAGAAAATGGCCTTAAGTTGTGCCAGGGGAGTTTTAGATTGGATATTAGGAAAAATTTCTTCACTGAAAGGGTTGTCAAGCACTGGAACAGGCTGTCCAGGGCAGTGGTTGAGTCACTATCCTTAGAGGTATTTAAAAGACATGTAGATGTGGAGCTTAGGGACATGGTTTAGTGGTGGACTTGTCAGTGCTAGGTTAATGATCTTAAAGGTCTTTTCCAACCAAAACGATTCTATGATTCTATATAAAAAGCCACTATCAAGCTTCCCCCCCACCTCAGTCACACACTCCCCACAATGACGCACACGTCACCACTGGTGCTGCAGGGCAGCACTGGGAAGATCTCAGGCTGGGCTCCTGGATGCAGCAGCAGCAGCAGACAGGAACTGGATTCAGGAATGCACAGATCAGGATCAAAGGCAGAAGAATGGACAGTCCTCCCAGGACGCCAGCCATAAAAGAAGAGAGCTTGCCCCCCATGATCCCTCAGCTTTATACTGAGCTTGATGTGTACAGGATGTAATCCTCCGTTGGTCAGTTTGGGTCGGTCACCTGTCCTGTCCACTCCTCCCCACAGGTGAGACTCTTTTGCACCCTTACACTAACAGGGCCACAAGGTGGCACTGAAAGAATTCAGCTGTGATCTTGGTTTCAGTAAGATTAAGTATAAGCAAGAGCCTTTCTGCACACCATTGTACTGTGAGCTCAGTACTAACTATAAACATCGAACGTTATCACTTCTAGGAGCAGACAGTGTCTGAAAACATGTTGTTGACTTCAGAAAGTGCAGTCATAGAAGAGACATAACTGAAAATTAGAATCACTGAAAGGAAAAACTGATTCTGTTTTAGTCAAACCAGGACACTTGTCCTGTATGCAAATTGCACCATGAAAAGGTGTGGCAAGTACAAAGCCAAACAAGGCGATCCGCTTCCACTTCAGACAGGAATGGCAGGATGGTCAAGTAGTCAAGGAGCTCCACCTCTAACACAGCAGGTTCCAGCCTCATATACACTTGCAAACATTGGAGCTACTTGCAATATATTTTCATGGCCTCACTGGCCATGGGCAGCTGGGCACTATTTCCTCTTCTAGACAAGGAAGAGCAGCAAAGGAGCTGTATCTTGGAAGTCTGTCACACTTCACCTGCCCTCCACCAAGGTCAACACAGTCCATGTAATTATAATTTATCACCTGCGCAGCTATGCTGCTTGGAAACACCACCAATATACTGGAGCTAGATGCTGCTCCAACACTAGGAAAAACAGCATCATATCAAGGCTGAAAGAAGAACTCACAGCTTGCTTTTACCTTCAAACAAGGGCTTTTGTAAAGAAAAAAAAAAAAAGAGTTTAAATAACAAATCTGTTTGTCTAAGCATTTATAAATTGAACTAAAAATAGTCTTCCTTTCAACTAAAGGACCATTGTAGCGTGTGTAGTCCCAACACTGTGGCACTGCAAGAAGGGTGGGTGTGAGACCCTGAATTTCTCTCTGACCATGCATGTTCCCACCATGCCCTTGGGATTTCAGGCAAGACATGAGACCATTCTCCCCCATATCTCCCTTGCTGGGGTCCTGGTCTCTGACAGTTTTCCATAGCAAGGTTTGTTCTTGCTTCAGCCCTTGAAGCATTTGCAGAAGAGGAACTCCCACACGTAGACACCCACCTGTGTCGACAAAGTGGACGAGGGGAAAGAGGAGCCACCGCTGTGCTCTTCAGATCATGTCAGGTTACACATACATTTGAAGTTGGCCACCCAGTTCTCAGCAGCCAGGAACAACCTTGTAACAGCTACTTCCTCCACTGCTCACAGAGCTGATCTTCAAGAAAGCTCTGGAGTGCAAGGAAATCCTGACCATCGCCACATTATCAACACGGCAAGGAGATAATAATGACAGGAACTGCCTTACTGCAAAATCACCATCATGATTCATGCAGTGGCTTGGTGCCAAGCTCCAACAAGCTGTAACACAGCTGGAGGAGGTCACACACACTGTTAGCTAGTTATTGTAGAAAAAAAAAAAAAGGAAAATAAAAAAGAGGTATATTCCTACAATTTGATGAGCATCATGCACTGTACCTCTGGCAAATGAATCAGGTCTTCAACGCATGATGCAGCTTACTGCACTGAACTCGCCTTCTCATAGAAGGCCACAGGTCCCACCTTCTCCTTTGGCTTCCCTCCCTCCCAGGTGCCCTTACACAATAGGTATGGGGTCCTGGAACTTGAGAGTCAGGCAGCACATGATGTTGATGGAAGTCCATCCAGTGAGATGCTGAGAATGAGTTGGTCAATCCCAGGCATCACAACTGCCTCTGCCATGAAAAAACAGGAGGGTTACTGTCGTAGGCAACTCCCTCCTGAGGGGAACAGAGGGCCCGATATGCTGACCGGACCCATCCCACAGGGAAGTCTGCTGCCTCCCTGGGGCTCTGGTAAAAGATATTGCCAGAAAACTCCCTGACCTGGTACAGCCCTCAGATTATTACCCACTGCTGGTTGATCAGGCTGGCAAGTGATGAAGTTATGGAAAGAAGTCCAGGGGCGATCAAAAGAGACTTCAGAGCATTGGGGCGATTGGTTAAAGGATCTTGAGCACTGGTAATTTTTTCATCAATCCCTTTAGTAGCAGGAAAGAATACTGAAAGGAACAGGAAAACCCACATGATCAACACGTGGCTCAGAGGCTGGTGCCATCGATGGTATTTTGGTTTTTCTGATCATGGGGTGGTTTACACAGCACCACGCCTGTTGGAAACAGTTGGGGCTCACTTGTCTCCAAGGGGGGAAAGGATTTTGTCCCATGAGTTAGCAGGGCTCATTGAGAGGGCTTTAAACTAGGTTTGAAGGGGGAGGGGAGTAAAACCAGGCCAGATGAGGATGAGCCCAGGAGCGACATGCAGACGAAGGGGGAAAAGGACTAAAACCAGGCTCTCTGGGGATGAGCCCAGGGGTGACACACTACCAGGGATGAAATCAATAGCCCACCTCAAGTGTATTTACACCAATGCCCACAGCATGGGAAACCAGAGGAACTGGAAGCCATTGTACAGCACGACAGCTATGACTTAGGTGCCATTATGGAAACATGGTGGGATGACTCTCATGACTGGAGTGCTGCAATGGATGGCTATAAGCTCTTCAGAAGGGATAGGCTAGGAAAGAGAGGCGGTGGGGTGGCTCTGAATGTTAGGGAGTGTTTGGACTGCATAGAGCTCGACAGAGATGATGAGGTCAAGTGCATATGGGTAAGGATCAGGGGGAAGGCCAACAAGGCATATATCCTGATGGGAGTCTGTTACAGATCACCCAGTCAGGGTGAGGAAGCAGATGAAGCATTCCATAAGCGGCTGGCAGAAGTTTTGTAGTCACCAGCCCTTGTTCTTGTGGGGGACTTGAATTTACCAGATGTCTGCTGGAAATACAACATAGCAGGGAGGAAACAGTCTAGGAGGTTTCTGGAGTGTGTGGAAGATAACTTCCTGACACAGCTGGCAAGCGAACCTACCAGGGGGGTGGCCTTGCTAGACCTGCTGTTTACAAACAGAGAAGGACTGGTGGGAGATGTGATGGTTGAAGGCTGTCTGGGGCATAGCAACCATGAAATGATAGAGTTATCAGTTCTTGGAGAAGCTAAGAGAAGGGTCAGCAAAACTGCTACCTTGGACTTCTGGAGGGTGGACTTTGGCCTATTCAGGGCACTGGTTGAGAGAGTCTTTTGGGAGACAGTCCTGAAGGGCAAAGGGGTCCAGGAAGGCTGGACATTTTTCAAGAATGTAATCTTGATGGTGCAGGAGAAGGCCATCCCCACACATTGTAAGACAAACCAGAAGGAAAGATGACTGGCCTGTCTGAACAGGGAGCTCCTGCTGGAACTCAGTGGAAAAAAGAGAGTTTATGGCCTTTGGAAGAAGGGACAGGCAACTCAAGAAGCGTACAAGAATGTTGTTAAGTCATGCAGAAATAAAATTAGAAAGGCAAAAGCCCAGCTATAAATCCTTCTGGCCACTGTCATAAAAGACAAAATGTTTCTACAAATACATTAACAGTAAAAGGAGGGCCAAGGAGAATCTCCATCCTTTACTGGATGCAAAGGGAAACACTGCCACAAAGGATGAGAATAAGACTGAGGTACTAAATGCCTTCTTTGCTTCAGTCTTGAATAGTCAGACCAGTTATCGTCAGGGTACTCAGCCCCCGGAGCTGGAAGACAAGGGTGGTGACCAGAGTAAACCCCCCATAAGCCAGCAGGAATCAATTATAGACTTGCTACGTCAACTAGACTCTCACAAGTCTATGGAGCCAGATGGGATCCACCCAAGAGTACTGAGGAAGCTGGCAGAAGAGTTTGCCAAGCCACTCTCCATCATTAACCAGCAGTCCTGGTCAATGGGGGAGGTTCCAGATGACTGGAGGCTTGCCAGTGTGACGCCCATCTACGAGAAGGGCTGGAAGGAGGATGCAGGGAACTACAGGCCTGTCAGCCTGACCTCGGTACCAGGGAAGGTTATGGAGCAGGTCATCTTGAGGGTGATCACACTGGATGTCCAGGACAACCTGGGGATCAGGCCCAGCCAGCATGGGTTTATGAAGGGCAGGTCCTGTTTGACTAACGTGATCTCCTTCTATGACAGGATAACTCGCTTGGTGGATGAGGGGAAGGCTGTGGATGTTGTTTACCTGGACTTTAGTAAAGCCTCTGACTCTATCTCCCACACCATTCTCCTAGAGTAGCTGGCAGCTCATGGCTTAGACAGGTGCACTCTTTTCTGGGTTAAAAATTCGCTGGCTGGCCAGGCCCTGAGAGCTGTGGTGAATGGAGTTAAATCCAGTTGGATGCTGGTCACAAGTGGTGTTCCCCAGGACTCAGTGCTGGGGCCGGTCTTGTTTAATATCTTTATCAACTATTTGGATGAGTGGATTGAGTGTACCCTCAGTAAGTTTGCAGCTGACACCAAGTTAGGTGGGAGTGCTGATCTGCCTGAGGGTAAGGAGGCTCTGCAGAGGGATCTGGACAGGCTAGATTGATGGGCTGAGGCCAATGGTATAAGATTCAGTAAGGCCAAGTGCCAGATCCTGCACTTGGGTTACAAAAACCCCGCGCAACGCTACAGGCTTCGGAAAGAGTGGCTGGAAAGCAGCCCAGTGAAAAGGACTTGGGGGTGCTGGTCAACAGCCATCTGAATGTGAGCCAGCAGTGTGCCCAGGTGGCCAAGAAGATCAACAGCATCCTGGCTTGCATCAGAAATGGTGTGACGAGCAGGAGTAGGGAGGTGATTGTCCCCCTGTACTCAGCACTGGTTAGGCTGCACCTCAAGTACTGTGTTCAGTTTTGGGCCCCTCACTACAAGTAGGATACTGAGCTGCTGAAGCGCATCCAAAGAAGAGCAACAAAGCTGGTGAAGGGTCTGGAGCACAAGTCTTATGAGGAATGGCTGAGGGAACTGGGGTTGTTTAGTCTGGAGAAGAGGAGGCTGAGGGGAGACCTCATTGCTCTCTACAACTACCTGAAAGGAGATTGTAGCGAGGTAGGGGTCGGTCTCTTCTTTCTGGTAACTAGAGATAGGATGAGGAGTAATGGCCTCAAGTTATGCCAGGGGAGGTTTAGATTAGATATTAACATTTTTCACTGAAAGTGTTGTTAGGCATTGGAACAGGTTGCCCAGGGCAGTGGTGGAATCACCATCCCTGGAGGTATTTAAGACACATGTAGATGAGGTGCTAAGGGATATGGTTTAGTGGTGAATTGGCAGTGTTAGGTTAATGGTTGGATTTGATGATCTTAGAGGTCTCTTCCAACCAAGGCTATTCTGTGATTCTGTGGTATCTAGACTGGCAGACACCAAATGCCATAGCTGGCTAGTTGACAGCTGGAAAAAGTATCACCATTCACAGCAGCAGAACCCTGTGTGTCTGTAAGTTTTATGACTGCTCTGGATTCACAAGAAATATCACAGAAAGCACAGCAGCCCTCTGATCTGTGTACAACATCCCCCAACAGAGAGATGCAGGCTGCCCTGATGATGGACAGGACTGGCGGGCAAACCACTGTGGGTCAGGCCCCATAGCACTTCTCCCAAAATCTTTTACACCAGGGGATGCTGGCTCACACTTTCAGAGTCTGTGGTATGTGTCCAGGGAGTAGCAGGCACGTCATTAAAGGTGCTGGCTTGAAAACCTGGGTGCTGCCAGATGGTGGTCAGTCCCTGGAACAAACACAACATGGCAAGCAGCCATGCCTCCTTCAAATCCATCCTTGCTGGAGACCATACTTCACCAGCACACAAGATGTGCACGTGCATTATGAGAGCAGCAGAAATTCCCCATCCCGGACAACTAGAGAAGTGGAGGAGGTCAATGGCTGGGGAGACATGAGGGCTCACCTACCTTCTGTGCGGATTTGGCCACTCACTGAGTGGACAATGGGGAAGATGCTGCTATGGCATCATCATGGAAGAGCACCTATGCATAGTAAGGGGACAGATTTCCCCCCACCATGAGAAAAAGTCACTGGCATCTTCTCCAAACACCACTACACCAGAAACAGAGCATATCAGAGACTTCATTCTGTTGTTTTCTGGTTTTGGTTTTTGGTTTTTGGTTGTTTGTTTTTTTTTTTCTTTTTGCAGGTCAGGATTACTGAGTTTGCAGTCTCTCTAATGTCACATGTGAGGCTCGGGTCCTTCAGGCCCCAGCAGGAGCAGCCTGGGATATTTGCACAGACCCCTCCCAATTGAAGGAAGATGCTGTAGGAGGGAGGATCAGGCTGCTGATCCCTTTATTGTTCTTTGGTCAGAAGAAAGCTTCCTCCTGGCTTAAGAACCATGGCGTTGAAAAAGTTTTTCAGTGAAAATGAGTTAGATGGAGTCACTGGGTAGTGATTTTTATAATTTTTTTCCTCCTTCTTTCTCCTTCCCCTGCCTCCTGCTTTGGTCAAGCAATAGGGAGTCACAAGGTTGTGCTTCATTCACAAAATACCTGCTGCACATCATGTAGTCCTTCCTCCAATGGCATGAAAAGGCACTGTAACCCAAGCAAACAAAAATAAACCTTTTTTTTTTCCCTCCTTTCTCTGCAGATTTGGAAAAAAAAAAGAAAAAAGAAAGGAAGGACCCTTGTCTACATTTAGCCAGTACTCAGGGCTAAACCGTAGCAGTTAGTCTACCACCCAATGCTCCTTCCCCAGCTGAGAGGGAGAATCGGGAGAAAAGTCAGAAGGCCCATGAGTTGAAGTAGAAACAGATTTAATAGAATAACAAAACTGATACAACAATCAACATTAAGTACAGAAGGTTATACTCAGCCCAGTCCTTGATGTTGACAGCAGGAACAGAAGACAAGGAATGAGCCCCAGGGAGAGGAGGAACTCCAGCCTCCATGAGCTCCCTCCTTTTATAAAGAGCATGATGAAGTGGTATGGGACACACCTATGAGTCAGCTGCCTTGACTGGAACTCTCAGTTGACTCAGGACTACTCATGGCCTGCCTGCATGGTTGGCCCATGAGTCTGTGCCTGGGGAACCAGGACAACACTGCTCCCAGACTGATCCTCCAGCGTGCGCCCACTGGGGAAGGTGTAGGGGTGTGTGTGTGTGTGTGTAGCAAGACGACGATATGAAAGAAAACAAAACCAGCAAATTCTGCTCCAAAAGGATTAAATGGAGGTTTTTAAAAAAAAACAAACAACAAATAACTCCCTGCCATTATATTATGATGCTTAACTCAGAGTCACTGGGGTCACATGATGCAGCAGACTTGAAAAACCAAAGCGCAGTATAGCCTTTTAATTGTTAAGCCAACGAAAAAAAAAATATAGAAAACTGATGTTGTGATTGTACGACAAGGTGACTGCTCACACACTAATGGCCAGGGTATTTTTTTACCCCTTTTGTTCTTTCTGGCTGAAATACCATTTTAGTATGAGTTTGACTCCTCGCCTTTCTGCCCATTGAGGCAGTGACCTGTTTTACCAGGATGCTGTCGCCGCCGGGCAGCAGTGCCATGGCAAGCACAGGGACCGCACCAACTCCCAAAGCCTTAAGACACACAAGGCTGATTTGCACCAAATGCAAAATAAAGCACAACTCTATTAGTAGAAACTTTGCCCTGGCAATCCAGGTACCAAAACCCATCGCTGGTTTTCCAGATCAAAATTTGCATGTAAGGAGATTATTTTTTTAGCACACCAGTTGCATCTATAAGCCCAACCATAATCCATGGTCACCCACCTAGTCCCAAAGTCCTCTCTGGTTCTCCATAGCCTTTAGGTTAAGATGGTTGTACAACTACAGGCAACCACATTCTCTGCTCATACATTACAGGAATTAAAAAGAAAGCAAGCCAACAATGAGCAGTTTCTCCATGGTGGTATCAGCAGGTGAAGAGCAGAGTAGTATAACCCTGGGAGACATGTACACCAGGGCAGCATCGTGTGGCCAAAGGAAGCATAGAGACCACATTCCTCTTGCTATTTCTATTAGCCCCAATGAAATCCTTCAACCCCACCATCCAGCAAAAGTATTTTTGGGACGGCAGTCTTTTCTTTCACTGACAACACCAGTATGCACACAGCCGAGTGCAACCTCATATTTTGTCAGGCAAGGTATGAGGACATCCCCCATTAGCAGGATTTTGAGAGAGTGATGTGTTTCTAGGCTCTGTAGGTCCCTCTGCCAATGGGGATATATGCACGTCTCTTCTCTGGTCCTACTTTTTTTTAGGGAGAAATTCATTCCTTCCCTTTATTTTTATTAAAAATTCAGGTCTTTCACAAAGAGTGGGGAAGGGGATTAGGATGTGGAAATAGCCAAACCAGCAGAAATAACTGCTTGACCAAAGAGACATTGAGCTTCTATTCAGGATCTTTAGAAATCTGGATTATTTTTTTTCTCTGCTACTTTTAATAACTTTTTTTAACTTAATCATTACTCCACAACTGGCTTTAGAAAATTCAAGGGAGTGCAGCAAAAGCTCTCTCAGATTTCTAAGGAATCCTCTGGGAAAACAAGGGAGGAAAAGATATAATGCTATTCAGAAGTTAAAATTCAGGCAGGATTTGGGGTGTGCATTACAGTCTATAGAAAAGACTGGGAAAAAACTAAACAAAACCTTTTAGGTTTGCTTTGGATATTATATAGCTGCACAAAAGCAAACCTTTTTGAAAGGGAAGTCAACTATAAGGCTGAGAAAAGCCCATGTTTTTCTCCACTGTGTTTAAGCCAGAGCTCAATGTGGGGACATTTTTGAGCTTCAAATGCCTATCGAGTTGTTATTTATACCCCAGTACAAGTCCCCATACCCAAATCAGTTAATTCCCCAGAAAACTGTGGTTCTCAGGTCTAAAACTACTCGTGAATTCCTTAAAAGAAAAATAAAGGATCTTTCTTCATCATCCTGACATGAACAGGCTTTCCCTTCTAACTCTCCCATCCTCTTCTCTCATCTCCTCATGGGCCCATGAACTCAAAACCCACCATCTCCTGTTGGTAAGCCCAGCCTAGTCCTGCCACTCTGTCAGCCTGGCCCAAGGAAAAGCTGCAGCCCTTACAAGAACCTGCGAGCTGATGACCTGCATGGAAGATAAGACAGCCTTGATCCAGACCTCTCCTCTCCAGTGCTTTGAAGATGGCAATGATCTCATCTGCCTTCCTTTGTCAATGGTGGCCTTAACTCTGATGCTGAAGGGGTTACAGGTGACCATGGCTCCTTTGCCCAAGGAGGTTGTCACTGTCAGTTGGGTTAAATGCCACAAAAAACAGGCCACAGAAAGACTGTATCTTACTGGAAGTCACGGCAAAACAAAAGCTTTTTACTCAGCAGTGGAGATCTGACTACCAATACATTGTGACCTATACTCAAATAAACCTTGGCTCTTTGACAGAGACTTTCCACAGCTGTTTTAGCAGTTAGAGTATCGGAAAGAACCTTGGGATAGGGGAAGCTGGCTTGTTAGACTAGAAACCTTCACTGAAAGCAATGCTATGCCTCCATGCTCTGGATGGAGTCCAGCAAGATCTAGGGTCAGGGAGAAGAAATCCTCCTAGTTTGAGGCTCCAAGGGAGCTACCTTAACTTGTTCCTAAGTGTTTGGTGGACACATAAAGGACATTAGGGTTAGACCTGGCAAGTGGCAGGAGCGACGTACAGCACACGTGGCACACCACATGGATCGGGTTGCTCCCTCCCAGTGGGAGGGGCTGCCAGACAGAGATGAGCCCACCCCAGCTCCACCGGCACAGAACAGTCTGCTGAGAAGGCCATGGTGTTATGGTCAAGGCTCTGAAAAAGGAGGGATCTGGACTGGCTAATGATCTGGCTAAAACGAGAACTGTCCAACCTTGTAGTGCAGAAAGAGCAGGCAAGAGGGAACAAGAAGATGATGAGGATTCTGTATGGTGATAGTACATAACATCTCACCAAAGAGCCATCCCTGAGCTCCAAAGAGACCTGTACCCCTGCCACCACCACCCTGGAAGGTTCAGCAGTCTGTAGGGTACAGGAGGAAGCCCTCACATCAGTGCTGGAAGGTGAAATATTTTTCTTCCATAGGCTCACACAAATTTTCTCCCTTGTGCCCACATGCACTGTGCTCCACAGAGCCATTTAAAACAAGGGATAAAGACCAGCAAAATCACTGTCAGCATTGCACGATCACATTCATATCCAGTTAATGTCAGGATTAAACCAGCTGTCTGCAAGTATTTCACTTGTCAATGCCAGACAAGATAAATCCTCACCCAGAACTACCTGGCTCCTAGTTCCCACAAGCACATATGACTGCACGTGCCTGGGTGAGTCTCCAAAATAACATCATATTGCATGAGTCTGCCCAGAGGCACAAACAAAACACTAAATCCAGCATTCCCACTAGGTCTTCCATCTTAGAGCTGCCACACTAAGAATTAAGCTAGATATTAAGGTATATATTGGTATTAATTCACTGGAGTCAACGGACTCAACCTGGTGTTACGATAGGATGAGATGACAACCAGACCAGGAGGAGCTGGCTTATTTAATAGCTGTCAATTCTAAAAGAAGTTAAACCCTAGAGAAAAACGTCAGCTCCTCCCACCAAAGATGGTTTGATTCTTCATTTCCGATTCATTTCCCAGGGAAAATAACCTTATTTTGCAGAAATACTGGGGTCAGTATCAGCTGAACCTGATGTTTTCTCCTTGAGACCTGAAGTCCAGACATACTGAGCATGGAAGAAACCGAGCAGAAAGCAGCTGCAGGCAGTGTTCCTCCCTGCCAAAGTCAGCAGCACTTCTTCACTCTTTCCACTAGTTCACGTATTTAGTGCCAACTAGCTCACCCAAAATAAACAGTAAGGTCATCACATGGTTTGCAGGATGAGCAAGGCTTTTCCTCATATGATGCATGAGCAAGAAGCCTGGCAAGCTCTTTGCTCAGCACTGAAAAGGGTAACACTACCACAGGACATGAGATGTCTCTGTCCTTCCCTCTGGAGGCAAAGAGGACACTTCAGCAAAAACACACTGAGCATGCTCAGAAACTTGCTCAGCCCAGGACACTCAGCTCCTTTGAGGACTAAGGCTCTGGAAAGTGAAAAATTATATGATGCTGACAAATTGACCTATTCAATGTTTTTTTTTAACTGAGGGCCTCATCCTGCCATTCCCCAACATCCAAGCATCAAAAGTCATTTAACCAGAACTACCAAAACTGGGATGTAGGAAAAGAAACAGGCTAGAGAAAACGTACAAGTAGATGACCATTGCATATAAACATATGCGCATCCCATAAGGGAAACATCTGGGTCAGCACACCATCACTGCTGGCTTCCTGGCAGCAATTTATTTTGGAGCTGTCAGAAGACTTGGTGCTTTTAAGAACCTCCTTTCCTAAAATATATGAGCTCTGTGTCCATGTACATGTATATATACATCTATGTATACATATACTGTCCTCAACATTTCACCTCCCAACAAAGCCTCCACAGTAACTTGCCCAGCACTAAGGTTCACAGCAAGGCTTGCTGAAAGCACAGGCACAATTCTCCATCACAAACCCCAAAAGACATCCAGCCCAGGCTTTCCCACTTTTGGGGAGGGTTTCCTAAGGAAAGGTAAGGCAGGGAGCTGCTGATCTTCCACCATACCATAGACAAGAGATGTCCTCATCACCTACCTGCCATACTGGAAGGACTTTCTCTAAGTTGATACCATCACTGTCCTTGTATTTCCCTTTTCCAAGCCTGTGGCAAGAACAAAAAAACCCACACGAATCTCAGTGGAATCAAAATTAGTTTTCCATTATGGCACATGGGGAAGATTAGTTCTTACGGCAAAGGACCCTCACGAAAACAAAGAAGTTCTCTGAAGTGACTATGCTGTGCCTCCAAAACACTCCCACGTAGGCATAGAGCTATGGATAGAAAATTAAATGCTTTTCCCAGTCCTCTCCACCTGCACTATCTACCACAGTATCCAAATGCTTTATGGTAATAGCAGCAGTGAGAAAACCAAAGGCAGTTCTATGCAGTAGCATTGGGTGATTCAATTCCCAGACCAAGCAAAATTGAAAGCATAGCCTACCTGGGGAAAAAAAAACAACAAAAAAACAAAAAAACAAACCACCACAAAAATGTAATGAGAAATGTTTCCTTTGAAGCACTGCACATTTGTCGGTCTCCACGGGAGCTCCTGTTCCCCTGCTGAGAAAGGTGTTGGCGAACAAGCACAAACATACATCTCAGATAGCAAACAGCAATCAATATAAATACAAACATACAATTTGAAATGCAAAAAAAATGAGGTGAAAAGCCAAGCACTGACAGACCAAACACATAGCCGGCAGATGAATGACTTTCTTGCATCAAGAAAGGAAAAAAAGCAATCCAAAGATAATTACTAGCTGGACGAAGAGAGTTTGTAATGATACAGAAGAAAAAAGTGTTGAGAAATATCATCCTTCTGCATTTATAAACAATTGAGGCAATGCATTTTTATTATGCAAGACTGGTAATATATTTTTCAGTCAATTATTGACAAGATCTTGTTAAATAACATATATGAGTGAAGTGCTGGGGTCTGAACCCTGAGCCCTGAATTAAGGTTGACATATGGGTGGTTCCCACAGTCCTTCAAAAGCAGGGGATGAGTTTGCCTTTTGGCTTTCCTCCAAGGTGCAGCCGACCTTGTAGGGAAAGCCCTTGGGTAAACAAGCCCCAGGTGCCCCGCATTGGTTAAACGAGTGCCAAGTGTCCTGCTTTGGGCATAAAAGCTGGGACCACTTGCAGGAAGGGTGGAGTGTCTATCATCTGTGAGGTGGATGCACTTTGCAGAGTTTCCCTGTTGAGGAAGGACCTCCTGACTCTCCCTGCAACTGGGGTCCGGTCAGGTTTGGTGCTTGTAAACGTGGGCTCTGTGAAAACAATATGTGGCTATCTCTATCCTATATTATCAGCCTATTGGCTTGGCCGTCTCCAATCTCTGCCATGGGAGACTTTGTTGCTTTGTTTGTTCCACCGATTGTTGGGCTTGTTGTATCATTCTTGGGATCGCTGGGGTTGATGTCTGTTATGTGTAATCTGATTGACTTGTTTGTAACCCAGCGATCACCCATGTACTGACCTTTTTGTGTACAATGGAATGTGGTTACTGGTTTGTTCTACTGCTGGCTGCGTCCTTTGTGCTAGGCCTAGTAATTGGCAAAACAATGAAACAAACTTTGATAGCAGCAGACCCAGGTAATTGGTGCCTAGAAGTCAGAGAACAACAGATCTTGGTGGAGTTACAGCAAAAGAGGTAAAAAAAATGATAAAAAATGCAGAAAACCAGAATGTGCTAAAGCACCAGGCTCAAAAGCCGGCAAGCTGAATGGAAACAATTTAATTAATGTGAGAGCATGCGGCACGCGGAGCAGAGAGCGGCGGCTGTGGGAGCAGTGGGGGCGGCTGCGGCTGCGGTTGTGGTGAGTGCTGTTCCCTTTTGCTGAGGATTTGAGAAGGAGCCGGGCTTCCCAGAGACGGTGAAGCCGGGGCAGAGCAAGGAAACCCGAGTCTGAGCGGGAATCCTGAGAGAAACCTGAGAGAAACTGAAAGGCTGACGTGGCGGGGGGCATGACTGAGAACCGCAGCAAACTTTAAAAGTGGACATCGCGGCACGTGGAGCAGAGAGCGGTGGCTGCCTCCGAAGAGGCAAGCGCGAGGAGAGCGGCGCGAGGAGAGGGTTAGCCAGATAGACCAAAGACCAGATAGACCATGGTCGCAACGCGCCCAAAAACTGTTGTGAAAAAGAATATGGGAACTCAGACGGATCCTCCAAGCAGACATGCAGCCGTGCAGGTTTCTGGCTGCAGTGAATGCCTGAGCCTGGCACTGGTACCGGAGGGAGCCAGTGACATCGCGTGTGTGCGGTGCGAGCAGATAAATGATCTGCTCGGGCAGGTGGTTAAACTGATGGAGGAGGTAGAAAGACTAAGAACTATTAGAGAATGTGAAAGAGAAATAGATTGGTGGAGCTGCACCCTGAGGCAAGGGCAGTCGGAAAAGGGTGAGCAAGTGATGGATCCCCTCCCCTCCTGTCATCAGACAGAAGGAGAGGGTTCAGGAGACAGGGAGGAATGGAGGGTGGTCCGTCCTCGGAGAGGCAGGCAAAAACCGTCCCAACCCCCTTCACCCTCCCAGTTGCCCTTGAATAACAGGTATCAGGCCTTGGAACTTCAGGGACAGGTAGATGAAGTTGGAGGGGTAGATCTGTCTAGTGAATCACCTAGGTCTTGTCAGTCACACGGACACCTTAGGACTTATTCAATTAAGAAGAAAAGGAGAGTAATTGTGGTGGTTGACTCCCTTCTGAGGGGAACAGAAGGGCCCATCTGTCGACCGGACACATTCCACAGGGAAGTCTGCTGCCTTCCTGGGGTTCGGATTAGAGAAAAAGAAAGAAAGGTTAAAAAGAAACTTCCTAATCTTGTAAAGCCCTCCGATTACTACCCACTGCTGGTTTTTCAGGTTGGCAGTGACGAAATTATTACAAGAAGTGCAAGGGCAATGAAGAGTGACTTCAGGGCCCTGGGACAGCTGGTTAGGGGGTCTGGAGTGCAAGTAGTGTTTGCCTCCATACCTCCTGCAAGAATGGGTGAAGAGGTAAACAGGAAGAGTTTACAGATTAATGAATGGCTACAAAACTGGTGCCAAAGGCAGGGCTTTGGGTTCTTTGATCATGGGCTGCTCTATGAGACACCTGGCCTGATGGTGGCAGGTGGAATGCATTTGTCCCAGAGGGGGAAAAGGCTTTTGGGGCAGGAGTTAGCAGGGCTCATTGAGAGGGCTTTAAACTAGATGTGAAGGGGGAAGGGGAGAGAACTGGGTCTGTTAGGGATGAGCCCAAGAGCAATATGCTAGGGCCTGAAGGAAGGTGGTCTAGGGAGGATTTTCAATCACTGAAGAGAAGGGATAGATGTTTAAGCCCTGACCCCAAGGCCTCCTGCCTCCCAGGGGTACCACCAGTGCGCTCTGCTTGCTTTCTGAAATGCCTGTACACCAATGCACACAGCATGGGGAATAAACAGGAGGAGTTAGAGGTCTGTGTGCGGTCTTAAGGACATGACCTGGTGGCAATTACAGAGACATGGTGGGACAGCTCACATGACTGGAATGTGGTCATGGATGGCTATGTCATTTTTAGGAAAGATCGGTCAGTGAAGCGAGGTGGTGGAGTTGCTCTCTATGTGAGGGAGCAACTAGAATGTATTGAGTTTTCTCCAGGGACTGATGAGGGGCAAGTTGAAAGTCTCTGGGTGAGAATTAAGGGGCAGGCTGGCATGGGTGATACAGTTGTGGGGGTCTATTACAGACCTCCTGATCAGGATGAGGGAGTTGATGAGGCTTTCTACAGGCAGCTGAAAGCAGCCTCGCAACTACAGGCCTTGGTCCTCATGGGGGATTTTAACTACCCCGATATCTGCTGGAAGACTTACACAGCCAGCCATTCACAGTCTAGGAGGTTCCTCCAGTGCATTGATGACAACTACTTAATGCAATTGGTGGATAAGCCGACTAGGAGAGGAGCGCTGCTGGATCTTGTACTCACCAACAAGGAGGGTCTTGTTGAAGCAGTGATGGTCGATGGCAGCCTTGGCTGCAGTGATCATGAGATGGTGGAGTTCAGGATCCTGTGTGGGAGGAAGAGAGTACCTAGCAAGACCAGAACCCTGGACTTCTGCAGGGCCAACTTTAGCCTCCTCAATCAATTGTTAAGGGAAGTCCCATGGGACAGGGTGCTAGATGGTAAAGAGGCTCAAGATAGTTGGTCAATATTCAAGGACCACTTCTTGCAAGCTCAGGATCAGAGCGTCCCAATGGGTATGAAATCAAGTAAGGGAGCTAGGAGACCAGCATGGTTAAACAAGGAACTGCTGGGCAAACTCAGGTGGAAAAAAAGAATCTATGGAACATGGAAGGAGGGGCTGGTCACTTGGGAGGAATATAAGTCTGTTGTCAGAGGATGTAGAGAGGCAATTAGGAAAGCTAAGGCCTCCTTGGAACTTAACCTTGCAAGTCAGGTCAAGGATAATAGAAAGGGCTTTTTCAAATACATAGCTAATAAAACTAACACTAGAGGCAATATAGGCCCACTGATGAATGAGGGGGGTGCCCTAGAGACAGAGGATATAAAGAAGGCAGAGGTGCTGAATGCCTTCTTTGCCTCTGTCTTTACTCCTGCAGGCTTTCCCCAGGAGCCCCTGATCCCTGTAGCCCCAGAAGAAGTCAGGATAAAGGAGGAGTTTGCCTTGGTAGATGAGGATTGGGTTAGGGATCAGTTGAGCAATGTGGATATCCATAAATCAATGGGACCGGATGGAATGCACCCAAGGGTGCTGAGGGAGCTGGCAGAGGTCATTGCTAGGCCACTCTCCATCATCTTTGGTAAGTCATGGGCAACAGGAGATGTGCCTGAGGACTGGAGGATAGCAAATGTCACTCCAATCTATAAGAAGGGCAAGAAGGAGGACCCGGGTAACTATAGACCGGTCAGCCTCACCTCCATCCCTGGAAAGGTGATGGAACAGCTTGTTCTTGGCACTATCTCTAGGCATATCAAGGATGAGGGGGTCATTAAGAGCAGTCAACATGGTTTTACCAAGGGTAAGTCACGTTTGACCAACCTTATTGCCTTCTATGAGGAAATAACTAGGTGGATAGATGATGGTAGAGCGGTAGATGTGGTTTATCTTGATTTCAGTAAAGCATTTGACACTGTCTCCCACAGCATCCTTGTAGATAATATGATATAGTATGGGTTTGGTGATCAGGTAGTGAGGTGGATTGTGAACTGGCTGAAGGAAAGAAGCCAGAGAGTTGTGGTCAATGGGACGGAGTCTAGTTGGAGGCCTGTGACTAGTGGAGTCCCTCAGGGGTTGGTACTGGGACCGGTGTTGTTCAATATCTTCATCAACGACTTGGATGAGGGTGCAGAATGTATCCTCAGCAAGTTTGCTGATGACACCAAACTGGGAGGACTGGCTGACATACCAGAGGGTTGTGCTGCCATTCAACGAGACCTTGATAGGCTGGAGAGTTGGGCGGGGAGAAACTTAATGAAATTCAACAAGGGCAAGTGTAGAGTTTTGCATCTGGGGAAGAACAACCCCATGTGCCAGTATAAGTTGGGGACTGACCTGTTGGAGAGCAGCGTAGGGGAAAGGGACCTGGGGGTCCTGGTGGACAGCAGGATGACCATGAGCCAGCAGTGTGCCCTTGTGGCCAAGAAGGCCAATGGCATCCTGGGGTGTATTAGAAAGGGAGTGGTTAGTAGGTCAAGAGAGGTTCTCCTCCCCCTCTATTCTGCCTTGGTGAGGCCACATCTGGAGTATTGTGTCCAGTTCTGGGCCCCCCAGTTCAAGAAGGACAGGGAACTACTTGAGAGAGTCCAGCGCAGAGCCACAAAGATGATGAAGGGAGTGGAACATCTCCCTTATGAGGAAAGGCTGAGGGAGCTGGGTCTCTTTAGCTTGGAGAAGAGGAGACTGAGGGGTGACCTTATTAATGTTTATCAATATGTAAAGGGTGAGTGTCCTGAGGATGGAGCCAGGCTCTTCTCAGTGACATCCAATGATAGGACAAGGGGCAATGGGTGCAAGCTGGAACATAGGATGTTCCACATAAATGTGAGGAAGAACTTCTTCACAGTGAGGGTAACAGAACACTGGAACAGGCTGCCCAGAGAGGTTCTGGAGTCTCCTTCTCTGGAGACATTCAAAACCCGCCTGGACATGTTCCTGTGTGACCTGACCTAGGTGTTCCTGCTCTGGTAGGGGGATTGGACTAGATGATCTTTTGAGGTCCCTTCCAATCCCTAACGTTCTGTGCTTCTGTAATGTCCTAATTGATTTATGGGAAATCAGAGGAGTTCAACAACTGACTTTCCCTCATAGATGAAATAATTACTTTGATTTACAAAGGCAAAAATATAGTGTGTCTATATAGACAAAATATATATATGAAAATATAATTTTTTTTATATATATGAGAAAAATCAAGTCAAACATCTGTGGACAAATAATACCAGTTACAGGTACAGAACAGGCAAGCATATCGTAGGAGAAGTTTATCTGGAAAGGATGGTGACTGTCCCAGGGTGAACATTCGATGCTGGACTGTGGCATAAAGGCAGGGGATGAAGAGGCAGGGATTAGGGGGATGAAGGCAGCTTTCCTCTACAGGCAGCATGGGTGAGCCTGAACTACAGGACTGCAGGCAGCTCTGGCTCACATTTCGAAGAGGTTGTTGAGAAATTTCTTTAGAGTACAGGAAAGACTGAAGTGATACATAGGCTTGGAAGATACCTGGAATGAAGAGAAAATATCAGGTACAAAAGGTTGTTTGAACTGGAAGAGCAAAAGCTAAAGCTGGAAATTAAAGGCAGACAAATTTAGGTCAGAAACAAGGTACAGTTCCCTGGTTTTCCTTAACCACTTCACTTTGGGTTTTTTGGCATACCACCAAACTCAGTATCTGCAAATAAAATCAGATATCTTTCTGGAGGAAAACACTTCAGCCAAGCAGAAGACACTTGAGGTCAATCAGCTGGATGCAGCCACATGGTCAACCTTGGGCAAGTGATCAGACTAAGGAATAAAATGGTCCCTTTGGTACTTACAGTGTAGAAAACACCTTCCAAACAGCATATATCCCTTTTTTCTATTAAATTTTTCATTGCACAGCTAGCCTGTTAAAATCCCCCACTCAAGCAAGATGGTAAATGCCTTGCTAGCAGGTACGAATTCTTGAAGGTTCAACCAGCTGAATAGCACTCAGCACAGATTAAGCATGGAGAACTGATGAATGCACAACAGAGAAACTCAAAAAATAAATCCAATTTTGTCTCTGCTCCCTCTGTTCTAGTGCAGGTTACTTATATGACCTGCACTTTGGGAGATGCACTGCTTGTGCTCATGACATGCTTAACTTTTTAGCATATACACTAATTCTTATTTTATTTTTACAGCTGTAATATTTAGAAGTGATTAAATATCTCCTCTCCATACTGCCTTCTCTACCTGTTTGCACCCAAGGCATTCACAGTACCCCAGGAACTGGAGTCAGACCATAAAGAAGACCCTGCTGCATTCTCCCTGTATATAACAGGTGTCACTGGTAGGATCATCTGGCAAGTGCCATCAACCATGCAGCACATTATATCTTATTTTACAGATGGCCCCTATCTCATTTTTCAAAACCATCTGTAGAAATGGGAGCAAACATGACTACAGCACTTAGTGAGTTTGAAATTTAGTGTCTATGTTGTTCCAAATATTCTGAAAATTGTTGTTTATATCCCAGTGGTAAATACTTAGAGTGCAGGAAAAAAAAAAAGCAGCTTTATACAGTCACGTGAATCTGCCTATCACTATATGGTACAGGAGTCTCCTGCAGATAGTGAACCTGGGCTGGGGTGGGATTGCTAGCCCTCTTATTTTAAACAAGATACGCAGCCTAGTGAATTGTACGACATTGATTTCTAGTCTGGAAAAGCCAACTTATGAACACAAAAACTTCTGAAAGAGGATTTCCACCCCTACATACAGTGTGGCAATGGGAAGTCACCCAGAATCTTCTCATCCCCATCTTTTAGACTTATTCTGATTTTTCACCTTCCTCTATAGGCAAGAAATGATTAATGAATAGGAAAAAAAATGACAAAAATTTGACAGGATAAAATGAAGTTATGGAGTTCTTAATCTACTTTCCTTTTAGCAGAGATTTGCAGTGAGTTGCATCAGTGGAGAGTTGAAGCCTTGTCATAGCTTGAAATAACATGACAGGTAATACTAACTGCAGCCCTGAATAGTGCTACAAGCACATTAAGCACCAAGACTGAACAATAATAAAAAGAAAAAACAAACTATGATTGTTTCTCAATATACAGAAAAAGAGTAATATCCACCTAAGCAACATCGGTGAATCACTTGGTGCAAGTACACATTTATTTGACTCAATGAAGCAACAAAGAGGAATCCAACAATACTGTGGAAGCGCCACAAAAGGAGCTGCTTAATATTTTCACACCTAGCAGATATTTTACCGCTAACAGATAAGAGACGAACACTTGAATCTACATGCAAGTCTACATTTAGCCTGCACCCGGGGCTAAACTATAGCAGTTGCCCTACAACCCAATGCCCCCTCCCCAGATGAGAAGGGGAATCAGGGAAAAAAAGGAGAAGTGCCAGAAGTTGAAATAGAAACAGATTTAACAAAATAAAACTAAACCAATCTTTAATATAAAGCATAGAAAGGTATACTCAGCCCAGTCATCGAGAGGAGCAGCAAAAGCAACAAACTAAGAAAGAGAAATGCCAATAACAAAAACTTCACCCTCAGTGAACTCCCTCCTTTTATAAAGAGCATGATTAAGGGGTATGGGATATACCTGTGAGTCAGCTGCCTTGATTGGAACTCTCAGCTGACTCAGGGCTACTCATGGCCTGCCTGCATGGCTGGCCCATAGGTCTGTGCCTGGGGAACCAGGACACCATTCCACCCCTTATCCCATACCATCTACATAAGGCCCAAGTTGATGCTATTCCCATTTCTCAATATCTACAGAAGTATCAGTCCTTTTATTCCATGGCCATGGGTTCATGTCACAATAGTCCTTTACGGTAGGTCATAACGGTGCAATGTGCATCTGGAGCTCTAATCTGGGATGCTTTGTTCAGACTATATTCAGTTTGTGGTGAGGATGCTGGTGTAGGGGAAGTCACTGGGTGCTGAGGTTTTTTTCTTCATTGATCTGGGCGATTCTGATTCTTAAGCTAGAGAAGTAGTAACAGGCAGTATCATATGACAATTAACATCATACAGCTCAAATTACTGCCTGTTCTCACCCAGAATCAGATCTCCTTGTGGTATGAGAAACAACTTGTGTTTTTGCAGTGTTGTGAGAATCATATTTTTGTAGAACCAAGAAAAACACCACTGCCTTGTACATCCAGGTGCCAGATAGCATGGAAGGATGCAAGAACTGACTGATGTTTTTTGTGCAGCACTACAGAAAGAAAAACACCAAGGCCTTGTACAAAAATACCAAACTAGAAAGGAGCCCAGGATAAAGACCGTCTTGTTCAGTACATCCTGGTACCAGATAATGGAGAAGGACAAGAGCTACGCATAACAACTTCTTCTTAGAATGTTGTGTCTTACATGGATCAGGAGATAGGGTGCACCTGAGAAAATATTGCCATCATTCCACAACTATGCATAAACAGCCGGCAGGTAAAAGAAAAACCTCTTATGGAAACCGGAAAAACCTCTTATGGAAACTTATTGTAATATAATGCGTCGGATAGGCTGTGAGCCTGGAGTATCCAACCAATGGAGAAACAGGAGAGGATAACCCGCGTCGGGATAAAATACTATAAAAATGCTTCCTTTCCTTTGTAATGGGGCGCGTTTCTACTTCGGCCATGGGGTGGCGCGCCCGCGATTGCACTCGCGAATAAACGGAGCTGCTTCACCGTGATCCTCGCCTGAGCAAACTTTTTCGGCATAAAACTTCGTTTCTCACAGTGGTATGCACTTAACTTGTCTGTCCTCCTTCATTATCCACCAAGTGCACCCAGGTCCTTGAGCAAAGGCAACCCCACGAGTGCCTTCAGCTGGAGGCAGGAGTAACCCAGACTGTTTTCTCCAACATATTTCTCACATGCACTACTGGTACTTTGTCTCCTTCTACTGTATGGAGTTCTGACTGAGCGAGGCATGCTCAGTTGACAGACACCCTAGTATTAAGTAACCAAGTAGCTTTTGCTAAGTGTTGGTCCCAGTTTTTAAATGTCCCATCACCCATTGCTTTGAGTGCAGTCTTTAGAAGCCCACTGAGTGATCAGTGCAGCCCACTTACTCCACATCCCATCAGTTGCGTGGTGTGTGGATGGAGTCTTCCCTCTCAACTTCCAGTTCAACACTGGCAATCGTGGTGCCAGAAGGAGCTGTGCTTCAGTGCCAACTACTTCCGAAGTAGCTTGAACTCCTTCACACGCTGCCAGTATTTCTTTTTCAGTGGGAGTGTAGTGGGCGTCTGATTCTCTGTAGCCTCAGCTCCAAAACCCTAAGGGTCAACCTCAAATTTCCCTGGTGCCTTTTGCCAGAGACTCCAGGTAGGGTCATTCTCCCTGGCTGCAGTGTAGAGTATGTTCTTGTCCCTTACCACTTAATCATGTTCATTATAAAAGGAGGGAGCTCACCAAAGGTGGTGGTTCCTCTTTGTGGGGCTCCTCCCTCTTAGCCCTCTGTTGTTGACTGCAGGGACCAGGCTGAGTAGAACACTGTATACTTTAAGATAGTGGTTGTATTAGTCTTATTATTTCATTAAATCTGTTTCTACTTTGACCCACAGGGCTTCCTCCTTTTTTCCCCCCAGTTACCCTTCTCACCTGGGGAGGAGTTATTGGGTGGTAGAATAACTGCTACAGTTTAGCCCTGGGTACTGACTAAACATAGACAGTTTATTTGGCGCCCATTGTGTGTTTGGACCTTGAATTAAATTGCTCATCTAGGTGAATTCCAGGGTTGAAGTTTCAAGAGATTTCACTGGATAACTTATCCACTATATTGATGTGGGTGGGATGGTCCATAGGTGGACTGATTTGGTATTTAGTTTTGGAATTATGATCTTTTTCCCCACGGGCTGGCATCTCTGCTGTAGAAACACCATCAGATAAATCCATAGAACTGCTCAATAAAGCTCTTGACAGGTTTTCCCAGGTGGAGGACAAGTTACACTTCCTGTCAGTGCCAACAAACATTTCTGCCATCGAGAGAAAGCACTTCCCTGAAAGGCCTGTGTGAGACAGACAGCACACATCACAGGGTGCCCTGTCATTTTTTGACAAGCACACGTCCATGTATTGCAAAACAATAAGACTGCTATAGGGGGCCCTTCAAGGAAAACTGCTATTGCAGTATCCAGAGGGCAGCCCCCCAGACAGTGTAGATGGCCCTCAGATCCTAACTTATGACGTGTGACCAATTGTTGAGGGTTTTTTAGCAAGCAATGGACATGTGAGCAATCCAACCTTTGAGTCTGAGCTATAGGCCTTAAGGGACTTAGTCAAGGACGAACCAAGGACACCAAATGAGGAAGTCAGTGAGAGAAGCAAGTCCCAGATGCTGAAGCATGACGGGGAGGTGGAGAAGGAGTGACGGTGTAAACGCATGCTTTAAGGCTGTAAACCAATCTATGCTTTGCTCTAGTATCATTAGCCAATCGGTAGCTAGATGAAGTCGTGTGATCTGGTATTCTGTTTATATAAACCGGGTTGTAACGCCATTAAAGTGCCTTTCACAAGATCATATTGGTCCCTATGTGATTGCTTGCCATGGGTTTCCTGCAACCAATGATGATACAGGTGTAGTCTATGTGAGTAGCTTAGACTAATATGCCAATGACAACTACTTTGCACAGGATGCATTCTCCAGAAACCCACGACACCTAAGAAAACTTGTGTCTCCTTTCTGTTACTTGGTGGGGACATCGCTGTTATTTTCTTAGTCACATCCAATGGGATCCGGCAACGCACATCCGGCCATTTAATTGCTAGAAACGGGATTTCTCAAGCAGGTCCCTTGACCTTGCCTCTTTTGATGGCAAAACCAGCTTTTAGAGTTTGAATTACTCTCCCCCAACTCTCCAGAAATTTTTCTGTGGTGTTACCCCATACAATGATGTCATCAATATACTGCAAATGCTCAGGCACTCCACCCTTTTCTAGTGTGGACTAGATGAGTCCATGGCAAATCATGAGACTCTGCTTCCACCCCTGCAGCTGTTGATTCTAGGTGTACTGGACACCTCTCTAGGCCTAAGTTAACTGTGGCCTGCACTCCACCGCCAACCAAAATGAAAAGAATGCATTGGTGTACCACTTGGCTGCCTTGGACTCCAGGTAGTATTGGAGTCACAACATGTCTGTCTGGCAGGGCAGCACTCAGTGGTGGCATGATGCCATTCAGGCCACAATAGTCCACAGTCAGTTTCTACTCTCTATTGCATGTAAGCACTGGCCACATAGGACTATTAAAGGGTGACTGTGTCTTGCTGATCACCCCTTGGCTCTCTAGTTGGCCAATCAGCTTCTGGATGGGGTTTAGGGAGTCTCAATTCATATAGTATTATCGCCAGTGCCCTGTTGTAGTTGTGAAGGGCACCTTCTGGTCCTCGAACCTCAGCAGCCCCAAAATAGAAAGGTCCTCTGATAAGCCGGGCAGGGTAGACAGTGTTTGTTTCTTTCATCTCCACCGCCACTACACCAAAAGCCCTGCGGTACCCCCTCGGGTCCTTGAAGTAGCCTCTTCTGAGATAAATCACACCAAGGATGCATGGGGCATCAGGGCCAGTCACAATATGGTGCTTCTGCCACTTACATCCCATCAGGCTGACTTCAGTTTTGACTATAGTCAGTTCCTTGAATTTCCCCTGTCACTCCAGCAATAGAAATGGATTCTGTCCCAATATAACTGGACTGCATTACGGTATACCGTGCACCAGTGTCCACCAGAGCCTTGTATTTCTGTGGTACCGACGTGCCAGGCCATCAAACCCACACAGTCCAATAGACATTTTTATCCCTCTCCTCCACCTGGGTGGAGGCAGGGCCCCTCTAATCCTGAACAAAGTGCCCATCATTGGCATATGGCTCCGAGAAACTCACGTAGACTATACTTCTATCATTGTTAGTCACACATCATAAATCCAGATCTGAAGCCTTTCTATGCCATCCGGGGGGCTGCCCACTGGAAATTGCAGCAGAAGTTTTCCTAGAAGAGTCCCCTCTTGCAATCTTTTTGCCTTGCAATTCATGCACACATGCCTGTAAAACTGACATAGGTTTTCTGTCCCATTTTCTCATGTCCTCTCCATGGTTGCACAAGAAAAACCATAGGGTTCCCTGTGATGTGTGCTGTCTCTCTTGAACAGGCTTTTCAGGGGAGCACTTTCTCTGGATGGCCAAAACACTTGTCAGCACAGACAGAAAGTAGAACCTGTCCTTAACCCGGGACAAACTGTCAAACGCTTTACTAAGCCATTCAGGGGATATATTGGATGTTTTTTCTATAGCAGAGATTCTGTCCCATGGGGAAGAAGAAAGATTATCTGCATACTGTCACAATCGAGCATCCAGTTCACCTCTTGTTGGCGCCTCATCAACTTTCCATCTGAATAACACTAATGTATTGGCATACACTGGCAGCACACAAAGTACCCACTTGTGCCACATGGGTCCAGTAACTTGAAGTGCAGCTGGATCCAGTGGTATCTGAGGGTCATCCAAGTTAGCAACGATCAGCTCCTGTGCAGCTATTTCCCTCACATACTGAACATCTCTCTCAATGTAATTATAGAACATCCTTGGTTGGAAAAGACCTCCAAGAACATCAAGTCCAACCATTAACCTAGCACTGCCAAGTCACCACTAAACCATGTCCCTCAGCACTTCATCTACACGTCTCAAATACCTCCAGAGGTGGCGACTCCGTGTTTTGCCAAATACTAGGCCTAGCACAAAGGACGCAGCCAGCAGTAGAACAAACCAGTAACCACATTCCATTGTACACAAAAAGGTCAGTACATGGGTGATCGCTGGGTTACAAACAAGTCAATCAGATTACACATAACAGACATCAACCCCAGCGATCCCAAGAATGATACAACAAGCCCAACAATCGGTGGAACAAACAAAGCAACAAAGTCTCCCATGGCAGAGATTGGAGACAGCCAAGCCAATAGGATGATAATATAGGATAGAGATAGCCACATATTGTTTTCACAGAGCCCACGTTCACAAGCACCAAACCTGACCGGACCCCAGTTGCAGGGAGAGTCAGGAGGTCCTTCCTCAACAGGGAAACTGCAAAGTGCATCCACCTCACAGATGATAGACACTCCACCCTTCCTGCAAGTGGTCCCAGCTTTTATGCCCAAAACAGGACACCTGGCACTCGTTTAACCAATGTGGGGCACCTGGGGCTTGTTTACCCAAGGGCTTTCCCTACAAGGTCGGCTGCACCTTGGAGGAAAGCCAAAAGGCAAACTCATCCCCTGCTTTTGAAGGACTGTGGGAACCACCCATATGTCAGTCTTAATTCAGACCCCAGAACTTCACCACTGCCCTGGGCAGCCTGTTCCAATGGTTGACAACCTTTTCAGTGAAGAAATTTTTCATAATATCCAGTCTAAATCTCCTCTAGCACAACTTGAGGCCATTACCCCTCTGCCTATCATTAGTTGCTTGGGAAAAGAGACTGACCCCATGCCTCGCTACAGCCTCCTTTCAGGTAGTTGTAGAGAGTAGTAAGGTCTCCCATGAGCCTCCTCTTCTCCAGACTAAACAACCCCAGTTCCCTCAGCCACTCCTTATCAGACTTGTGCTCCAGACCTTTCACCAGCTTCGTTGCCCTTCCCCTTCTCAATACGTACACAACATCCCTAAAGGGATATCTCGTTTTCACACTCAAAAGGAGTTGTCTCCAGAGACTGAGGGGCTGTGCTCTTGCAAGACCTTTGTCAATACTCACATCTCTAGTCATCAGTCTCAACTACTTTGCTTTGTTACCTTCCAAGTCCAAAGCATCAGCTCCATTATCCCAGCACCAGAGCAGCCAAGAAACTAGTGGCTTGTCTTCACGCTGACTATAGTCTTTACAAATGTCTTGTAACTCACTAAGGGACAGAGAGTTTGAGTAGTCTTATCTTTATAACCTGCTCTTCTCATGTATTGCCTTTTATATACAAGGGCAACTAGCACTGACTGAGTAACCAGGGCAGCCGATCACCTATTACCGGAGTCTGAATATCACCAGTGTTTCTCTTGGGGGCCAAGATCACTGCAGGGCCCATTGCAGAGGTTGTGGCAGCTATAGAGTACCCACCTCTATGCCAAGGTTTCACTTTAAGCAAGACCAGAAACTCAAAGATATTCAAAAGGCCTGATAACACAAGCACAATTATAGAAGCAGTCCAAGGGTGTTCCAGAGTCTCCTTGCCCATGACCATGTCATGGCAGGTAGAAATTTGTGTAATTATAAATTAATTTAGTATAACATAACCTAACACCATGCAACATAACAGGGCAGCACCTCTAAGCCCACATCCAAACGCGATAAACCATACCAAACCAATAAAAAACAGTAGTAAAGCTGCCCAGAGCTCCAAAAGGAATTCCAAAACCTAATACCAGCAGAGTTCACCCACTGACCATCCTACCTACACCAACATAGTAAGTGGCTCTAATGACTCAGTGAAATCCATTAACATTTCAACTCTGTAAAACTTGAAATAAAGGCTTGTGATTCTCTCAGCTGAGCTATTTAATTCCAGGTCCAGATAAATGTTGGGCACCTAATAAACTGTCTACATTTAGCTCGTATCCAGGGCTGAACTGTAGCAGTTACCCTACCACTCTATGACCCCCTCCACAGCTGAGAAGGGGAATTATAGAAAAAAGGGAAAAGCCCCACAGGTTGAAAGAAAAAACGATTTAATGAAATAACAAAACTTATACAAATACCAACATAAAGTTTACAAGCCTATAATCAGCCTCATCTTTAGGAGCAGCAAACAAAGACAAAAGAGCACCAGAAAGATCAGTTGCCACCTCTCCCCTTCTGAACTCCTTCCTTTTATAATAAGCTTGATATAAGTGATACAGGATACACCTGTGAGTTGGATTGGGTCAGCTGCCCTGACTGAAACTCCCAGCTGACTCTGAGTGACTCATGGCCTGCCTGCCATGGCTGGCCTATGGTTCATTTCCTGTGAAACCAGGACAGCCATGCCACCAAGCTAGCATTCCCTCTGCAAGGGAGAAGTTAGACACCTTGCTGGAGAGAATGGTATCACATGCACGGCACTCACCCTTCTCTGTCTATGTGAGGTAGTGGGTGTTTGGAGGTGTTTTGCAGCTTCCTGTGAAATTGGGTGAAATCTTGTTTTTCAGGCTGCAAGTCCCATGTCGCACCACTAGGAGAGAAAAACAGGGAAAAATAATAAAGAAAGTCCATTACTAATTAAGTACCACCAAGCTGAAGAGCAGAGGACACATCGGAGCCTGCAGATGAGGAAAGCTGGTACTTCTGGATGCACGGCTCCCTGCTGCAGAGCACATGGATTCGGGCCTCCAACCTTCATGCTGCTGCATCATGTTTCTTTTCATTTCTTCTGGTTTGTTTTTGAGATGCTGAGCTGTTGGTTGCACTAAACCCCTAGTTTTGATGTATGATGTAGTATGATGAAGCACACACCTTGCTAATTATACTTGTTCTCTGTATCAAGGGGGTATAGCAACAGGTAGTGAGTGGTCTGGTCCATGAAATGGAGATGTTCACTCTGGTCCTGCGTAACCTGGTTGCTCCAACGGCCTGGAGCAAGTCCCAGGTGGGAACTCAACCCCTGCAGACTCTTGCAGTGCTCCAGGCACAGAGACAAAGATGCATATAACTGGACAGAAAGCACATGTGGCATCCCTAAGGGTGCCTTCTGTGAGAGAGAGCTCAGATAAGGAACCAAGAACTGGCTGCAAGACTGAAGACTGATTCAGCCTGAGAGATAAGGGAGTATGGAATGTACTGGAGGATGCATGACCCTGTTTCCAAACCATAACAATCCCAAACCTTAAGATTGCTGAAACTGCTAATGTGTCTCAAAGAAAGGACAGCCAAAGGTAATTCCGACAAGAGTCTGTGAGACCTCCGACTTGAAAGGAGAAAAAGGGTAAATGCCCCCTTTCTCCCTCTCCCGCAAGCTCAGATGATAAGGGAGAAAAACCGTATCAGAAGTGAGAAAGTGCCCTGATGTAAATTGATGACTAAATTGATGTAAATTGATGACTAAAGTCACTGGAAATATCTAAATCAGAGTATAAATTAAGGTGGCAAAAGGCCTAGTTTTGGAGAAGAGGAGAACCAGGAATTTTGACTACATCTCGACTTGAATACTCTCCAGCTGGCCATTGTGAGTATCGATTCTTGATCTGCTCCTTCCTCCCTATGTTTAGGGATGCCTTGTGGGAGGAGAGCATAATATAGTTACTCCCCAGGTGTTGACTGAACTAACTTTATGTTAGAAATAATGTTGAACTGAACTAACTGCATGCAATTGTCTTGTGCTTAAATTGTGAACTTATTTAAGCTTAAACTGTGAAATTTTTTGAGAACATCGCTTATTGACAGACTGAAATAATGGTTCATACTTGTAAATAAATTGTTCAACCCTCCATTGTCTCTGGGTGTCTCTTGACCCAGTTTGGGCCAAGGGAGATTCGTTTTTATCCCAGAGGTGAAATTAAGACACAAATGAGGTCAAATGTCACAGACTCTATGGTTTGTTATAAAGTCACGAGTACTTAAAAAATTAAAGAGCGATAGGAAAGAAGTGGATATAAAAATAAGCAGTATTACGAGAGATAAGAGCAAAGAGAGGGGGGGTTACCACCACGGATCCAGCGACGTCTCGCAAATCCAGTCATTGATAGGTGGGTGTGGTGGTTTAGACCCTGCCAGGACCCAAGACTATGTTGCCGTTGCCCCTCCCCCACCCTCGAATGGGGACAAGGAGTAAAATACAAACCCTGGGGTTGAGATAAGGACGATTTAATATTGCAGTGCAACAACAACAGACCGAACAACAACAATAACAACAACAGTGATAATAATGTACAAAACGAGATATACCGCAAGGACACAGCACAAGGTACAGATCGGGACAAAAGCCGCTCTTGCGCTCCCCGCGCCTGACCTCCCAGACATGATGTCAGCATGGTATCGAACAGCCTGGCTGTAGCTCCCTCCCAACTGCTGGTGAAAATCAACCCTATCCTAGCCGAACCAGGACAGTGGGGAAGATCTTCAAATTAGTTGTGAGCTGTTGTTGCTATAGTCTCTTTCTCCACTCAATTACTCTGGGTGGGCGTTTCTGCCACATGCTGCTTTGCATACGTCCGGCCTACCAGTGCAGGCACCAGGTATCACTCCAGGTGTCATTCGAGGATCCTTAGGAACGATCTCCATCCCTCCTTCATTTTCCTCTTGAAGACCTCCTTACCTCCTTGTTGTCAGAGCATGCGTACTGATTCGTCCTGTTTGTAGTAACCGTGTGAATTGTCCTGCTCCCTTCAGATGCAGAAATGGGGAATTGTCCTGCTTATCTCCCTTCAAATGCAGGAATGAGGATGCTGAGAACAAATGCATCCTGTTT
This sequence comes from Podargus strigoides, assembly GCA_028020825.1. Classification (NCBI taxonomy): domain Eukaryota; kingdom Metazoa; phylum Chordata; class Aves; order Caprimulgiformes; family Podargidae; genus Podargus; species Podargus strigoides. Next base: position 3,465,402 of record CM051662.1, on the reverse strand, counting down.
GTAGTATCCCTCTTTTAGATGCAGTAAGGGTGATGCTGAGGCTGGTGGTCCCCCACAATAGTACAGCATTGGGTGAATGAAGCATAACACAGACAATGTTGAGACATAACCACCAGTCTCTCGACTTATCACTGGGTGTCAATACATCCTGGCACTGCTGAGATAATCACTCCAAGTTTATATTCACCCAACACCTATATCTTAAGTCTCTCAGGTGTCCCGGGGGGAAACTTTCAGTGGTCTCTGGTGGTCCTTTGTGGTTGTTGAAGAGATGTCTCTGGATGTCCTTTCCATGAACTCTGGGCCTCCTCTTCCATATATGGTCTTGTCTTAGCTCATCTTTCCAGTTGTTAAAGCTCACAAGCTTCTTATCTTGGTCTCAACAGATCTTTGTATGTTTATCTGAATCCTTCAGGAGGTGCCAGCCACAGCTGGGCCTGGGTATTATTACTGCTAGAACCTCCCTGCTGAGGCAGGTTTAGATCAATCACACAAAGCAACCATAAAGATAAGACCAGAGTCAGGTTTTCAGGCTTCTGCAATCAAAGTTTAACAAAATTGCATATTTCAAGATAGACAGTATCTCACAGTTTAATAGAAGGACAAAAAGAAATGAAGGAAAGGATAAAAGACCAAATAGAAAAATCAATAAAGATACAGACATTAACTAAACAAAATGAAAGGATAATTAACCAAGTGAAATAGTTAGAAACCCGGTGTCTACGGTTAGCCAACACTCAGGGCTAAACTGCAGCAGTTAGTATATCATCCAAGATTCCCTCCCCAGCTGGGAAGGAGAATCAGAGAAAAAAAGGAAAAAAACCCTGTGAGCTGAGGTATAAACAGATTTAATAGAATAACAAAACAGAAACAACAATCAAGATAAAGCATAAAGGGTCTACTCAGCCTGGTTCAAATCCAATAGCAGAAACAGAGCACCATCAACAAGAAGCCTCAGGGAGAGGTGGGACTCCACCCTCCCTGAGCTCCCTCCTTTTATAATGAGCATGACTAGGTGGTATGGGATACACCTGTGACTCAGCTGCGTTGATTGGAACTGTCAGCTGACTGGGGGCTACTCATGGCCTGCCTGCATGGATGGTCCATGAGTCTGTGCCTGGGGAAGGAGGACACCATTCCACCCCTTATTCCATGCCATCTACATCATGTCCAAGAGTCTGCTCTTCCTGTTTCTCAGTATTCACAAAAGTATCAGTCATTCATTCCATGGCCACAGGTTCATTGAATGATAGTCCTTTAGGGGAGGTCAAAACGATGCAATGATCATCTGGGGCTCTAATATGGGATACTTTGTGCCGTCCAATTCGTGGTGAGAATGCTGGTAATAGGAAAATATTAACAGGCAGCATCATGTAACACCTAACATCCCACAGTTCCAATTACTGCCTGTTCTCACCCAGAATCAGATCTCCTTGTGGAATGCACCTTATTTGTCCATCTCCTTGAATTGTCCACCATGTACACCCAGGTCCCTGAGCAAAGGCAACCCCATGCGTGGGTTTGCCTTGGCTCGAGGCAGGAGTAACCCAGACTGTTTTCCGCAAAATATTCTGCACTTGCACCACTGAGACTTTCTCTCCTTCCACAGTATGGAGGATCTCCGACTGAGCAGGGCCAGCTCAATTGACAGACCCCCTAGTATTAACTAACCAAATAGCTTTTGCTAGATGTTCATCCCAGTTTTTAAAAGTGCCATCACCCATTACTTTGAGTGCGGTCTTCAGCAGCCCATTGCATCGCTCAACTTTGCCAGCAGCTGGTGGATAGTAAGGGATGTGATATATTCACTCTATCCCATGCTCCTTAGCCCAGGTGTCTATCAGGCTATTTAGGAAATGGGTTCCATTGTCCAACTCGATCCTTTCTGGGGTTCCATAGTGCCACAATATTTGCTTTTCAAGACCCAGAATAGTGTTATGAGCAGTGGAATGGGGCACAGCATATGTTTCTAGCCATCCAGTCGTGGCTTCCACCATAGTGAGCACATAGCACATGACTTGGAGTGTTTGCGGCTGTGAGATGAAGTCAATCTGCCAGGCCTCACCGTATTTATATTTCAACCAGCACCCTCCATACCACTGGAGTCTTATCCTTTTGGCTTAATTGTGGTACATCTCGCATTCGTGGATGACCTGGCCAATAGTGTCCATGGTTAAGTCCACCCCTCAGTCACAAGCCCATTTATACGTCGCATCTCAACCTTGATGGCCTGATGTATCATGGGCCCATTGAGATAAGAATAATTCACCCTTGCGTTGCCAGTCCAGGTCCACTGGAGATATTTTTACTGTCGCAGCCCGATTCACCTGCTGGTTGTTTTGATGTTCTTCATTGGCCCGACTCTTGGGTACATGAGTATCTACATGCCGTACCTTTACAACCAGCTTGTCTAATCGGGCAGCAATATCTCACCACAGTGAGGCAGCCCAGATGGGCTTGCCGCTGTGCTGCCAGTTATTTTCTTTCCATTGTTTAAGCCACCCTCAGAGGGCATTTACTGCCATCCATGAGTCAGTGTACAGAGAAAGTATTGGCCATTTCTACCACTCAGCAATATCTAAAGCCAGCTGGATGGCCTTTACTTCTGCAAACTGACTTGATTCACCTTCACCCTTGGCTGCTTCTGCAACCCGTCGTGTAGAATTCCACACAGCCAGTTTTCACCTAGGCTGTTTTCCTACAAGACGACAGGATCCATCGGTGAACAAAGCATGCTGCTTCTCATTTTCTGGCAGATCACTGTATGGGGGGGCCTCTTCAGCACGCAGGATCTTTTCTCCTGGCGACACTCCAAAATCTTTGCCTTCTGACCAGTCCATGATTACTTCTAGGATACCCGGGCAGTTGGGATTTCCTGTTCTATCCCACTGAGTGTTCAGTGCAACCCACTAACTCCACGTTGCATCTGTTGCATGGTGTGGGGATGAAGTCTTCCCTCTAAACATCCAGTTCAGTACTGGCATTTGTGGTGCCAGAAGGAGCTGTGCTTCAGTGCCAACTACATCTAAAGCAGCTTGAACTCCTTCATACGCTGCCAGTATTTCTTTTTCAGTGGGAGTGTAGTGGGCTTCTGATCCTCTGTATGCTCGTCTCCAAAACCCTAAGAGTCGACCTCGAGTTTCCCCTGGTGCCTTTTGCCAGAGGCTCCAGGTAGGTCCGTTCTCCCCGGCTGCAATGCAGAGTATGTTCTCAACATCTTGACCCATCTGGACTGGCCCAAGGGCTACTGCATGGACAATTTCCTGCTTAATTTCTTCAATACTGGATTCCTGAGCATGCCCTATTCGGTGGGTCTTTGGGGAGCTTTTCACCCAGTGCATAATAGGGATTTCAGGGCGCAGAGCCACTTCATGGCCTATCGTAAGCTGTTCAGTTTCTGCCAAGGCCCAATAGCAGGCTAACAATTGCTTCTCAAAGGGCGTGTAGTTGTTCCCTGCCTCTGGCAACTTTCTTCCCCAAAATCCCAAGGGGACTTTTCTCCTCCCTTGTTTTTGCCAGAGGCTCCAATTAGCATATGACCCATTTACAGATACGTTCAGTTCCACTTCGCCTTCCTGCATGGGCCATAAGTCTAAAGCCCTCTGAATAGCCTCTTTAGCCAACTCAAAGGCAGCCTGCTGCTCATTCCCCCATTCAAATTCATATTTCTTTCTGGTCACCCTGTATAATGGGGCCAAAATCTGTCCCAAATGGGGAATGTGTTGTCTCCAGAAACCAAACAGCCCGATAAATCTCTGTGCCTCTTTCTTATTCCGTGGTGTTGCAAAGTCAAGGATCTTCTGCTGAGCCTTAGGCAGTATTTCTCGATGACCACAGTGCCAATGGATTCCTAAAAATGTGATTGTCTGAGACGGCCCTTGGATTTTAGTTGGATTGATCTCCCAGCCTTTCTGCCTCATATGCACTAGGAGCACTTCGAGCATTTGTTGTACTTCAGTCTCATTGCTCCCCTGAATCAGAATGTCATCAATAAAGTGGACAATCTGCATATGAGGGGGAAGCTGTACCTCATCCAGGTGCTCAGCCACTATTCTATGACAAATAGTTGGACTATGCACCCATCCTTGAGGCAACCTGGTAAAGGTGTACTGTCGCCCTTGCCATGTGAATGCAAATTGATCCCAATGCTCTTCTGCAATTGGGATCGTAAAATATGCATTGGCTAAATCAATGACAGCATACCACGTGCCAGGATGCCTCTGAACTCTTTCTATCAAAGTGACCATATCAGGTACAGCTGCCGCAAGAGGCGGGGTGCTCTTGTTCAATTTCCTATAATCCACAGTCATTCTCCAGGATCCATCAGCCTTCTTAACTGGCCAGATTGGACTATTCCACACGGTGGTAGTCGGTTTTATAACTCCTGCAGCCAGTAAATCTTTGATCGTTTGAGAAATTTCTTCATGCCCACCTGGAATCCTGTACTGTTTCATGGATACGACCTTGGTCGCAGCTGGAATTTGAACAGGAGGCATCTTTATCTTTCCAACTAAAATTGCCTTATTAGTGATATAATTCCTTACTCCAAATTGATACCGACCATCAGGGAGATTCAAAGTAAGTCCCTTCAGAATATCCATGCCAATTATATACTCTGGAATGGGAACAATCATAACTGTATACTGTCGTTTCGGAAGGTGTCCAATTCTCATATTAATTTGGGTTTGTACCGCCTCGATTTGCTTGCCGCCCAGCCCTGTAATAATCACAGACTGCCCTTTGAATTTCTCAGGGTTCCCATAGATTAAGGAGGCCTCCGCTCCGGTATCCACTAAAGCTTTTACTATCTGAGAGGACCGGTTTTTCCAGAATATCTGTAGCTCCACATGAGGTCGCCGGTCCTCCCGCGCCCAATGTACCGGAGCTTGGCCAACATTTCAGAAAGAATTATAATGCCTCGTTTCTTGTGAGGGATATAAGTCAGAGTACCGCTGCCACTCGTGGTTCCTCTCTGGAGCAACAGAGGGCCTGCTGCGAGCAGAGGCGGGGTCCTGCTGAGGTTCCAGAGGGGGTGCTGTAGGCTGAGCAGCTCCGGAATCATATGCCTGATAATTTTGCACCTTCCTACGGGGTTTCTGTAACCCTCTCTGTTTATACATCCTCCATAGTTCATTGGTATCAAGACCATCAATCCTAGTGAGAGGTACACCATCTTTTAGCAAACTTTTAAACATTTGTCCTCGAGACATCCTATATTCGGTAGTTTTACGGCGTCGGGTGTCTCGAGTCCCGGTACTCTCCCAGGGGCCCCGTTGACGTCGGAATTCTCGATACCCCTGATGCTCCCGGGGGCCCCAGTCTCCAAGGTCACCCAGCTGCTGCATTTTCTCAATTACATCTCTAATGGGATTCCCTGTTTCACTAAGTAGGAGAGTTACAAGAACATTCTTATATGCCGGTGGAGCAGTTTTAATGATCGCATTTCTCATGGGCACAGACAATCTAAGCTGCATTAATACCTCAACATGTCCCACATGAATGGCCAGTTTCATTCCTTCTTCCTTTACCCGTTGTATACCATCCCGCAGAGTATACCACGGTCGGTCAGAGCCTGGCCAGCTATTCTCTAGGGGGTATTTTGCCTTGCACCCTGCAGCAGCTACAGCCAATAGATTGGTAGTTTGATCATTATTCCGAAATGCATCCTGCACAAGAGGGTCAAAACTCAGTGTCACAAACTTTTTACAGTCCAAGTTGTCCAGGCTAACCCCTGATGCTCCCTGATCATACAAACGTACCATCCAAGCAAGCAGGGGCTCTCCTGGCCTCTGACTAAATCGTGCAAGGATATCATTAATTTCTTGCTGTGTAAAATCCTCCAGTGTGGGTTTGTTCACCGGCGGCTGGTTTTCGGAAAATTCTATCTTTCTCCTGATGACTGGTCTCGCATCTGCAGAGTCATCTGAGGCACCAGCCCCATTAGACTCCGCAGGGTACCAAATATCATCATCCGAGTCATCAGGATTACAGTGCACATCCACCTCTACAACTTCTGAGTGGACCTTCTTATGATTAGCGTGCCCCCTTCTCTTCCCACGTTTACACTGGGCAACTTGCACTGTAGCCTTCTCAGGCACAGCTTGGCAAGTGTCCAGCTTGTCAGTAAGGAGCTTATTTAAAGTTTCTAGAGTCATAATCTGATCTCGCATGTGGGAACATTCTACCAGTAACTGTTCTTTCTGCTGGTGCTGTTTCTTATATGCTGTTAACAAAATCCATCCCCTTCTCCCGAAGGTTACAGCATCCCGTGCCTTATTGGAAAACTTTTGAATAGTTTCCAATACATCCTGTGGTTCAGCCTCTGCCAACCATTTCTCCCACTGTTCACATGGCCCCCCAAATTTAACCCATTCAAGAGCCAGCGAACTATACACGGGATCTTCCCAACCGGGAACATCAGACGAGGCCATCCTCGTCGCCAATTTTGTTTTGCCAATTAGTAGGCCCAGTAAAAAGGACACAGCCAGCAGCAGAACAACAATCCAGTACGTAGGTTCTATTTCACGTAAAGGGGTCAGTATATAGAGGATTGCTGGGGGTACAAACAAGTCAGATAGATCACGAATAACAGACATCAACCCCAGCCACCCCAGGAATGACACAATATCGCTCATAACAGATGGAACAAACAGAGACACGAGATAACCCACAGAGCAGATGGGAGACAACCAGGAGAACAAGGCAGTTACATATGACCGAAGTAGCCCCATGTTGCCTCCCCACAAAGCCTGCATTTGTATGTGCCAGACCTGACTGCGATCCGGTTGCATGGGTGGTCAGGAGGTCCTTCCCCAACAGGAAAACTCTGTGAAGTGCATCCACTCCACAGACAGACTCTCCAACCCTTCCTGCAAGTGGGCCCAGCTTTTATCCCCAAACAGGACACCTGGCACTTGTTACCAAAATGCAGGGCACCTGGGGCTTGTTTACCTGAGGGCTTTCCTTGGGAGGCCGGCCGCACCCTGGAGGAAAGCCAAAAGGTAAACTCATCCCCTCCTCTTAAAGGGCTGTGGGAGCCACCCATATGTCAACCTTAATTCAGGGCTGGGGGTTCAGACCCCAGCACTTCAGGGACTTAGACACCTTTTTCTTAATGACACTTGCAAATACTGCCCATGGGGACTGAATATCCAAAGTCAATAGCCTAAGAAAGAAAGTGGGAACTGGAGTTACATAGGACAAGTAAAGTGGTGCTTTGAATTTAAACAGGGATTCCAAAATTCAAAAGGAAATGTGAGTCATTTCGGGCATGACCCTAGCATTGCTGTAATTTTTAATGCTTACTCTATAAGAAAGCGCAATGTTACAGTTCTCCCATTATGGAACTATGCCAAGATATATGATTGCTCACATGTAGGGGAATTGTAATCGCTAGGACTTCTTTCAAAGGCTATGATGATTGGGTGTGCATGTCATAATAAACCACCATTACGATAAATAATTGGAGAAACTTTGAAGGAATAGATAAGTGATACCATTATGATTGACTGTAGAACTTATTCTATTCCAGCTGCGGACCATCTTGTTTGGGCCAATAGTGAGGGAAAATGGACTTCTAATCTAGATATTGCAGCTAGTAGGCACTTACAGTGGACTTTAGGATTGTTAACCCCGTGTCCAACCTGGAGGAAAAGACTGTTAGACCCTGCATGGATGACGAGATTGAAGCGGGATGGCGATGACAATTGGAGAGAACCATCTACTGGAACTAAGGTGCTCTGGTTCTTAGAAAGTCTTTGTACCAATTGTGACAACATATCAAAATCATGCAGCCATTTATAATTTAACAGGACAAGTTGCAGCATTAGCCACTGCAACAAGGAACTCCTTCATGGCAGTAAATCATTAATTACAAGAAAACTCCTAAATAGATTAGCACTAGATTTGTTACTGCTAGAAGAACATGGTGTGTGTGGATATTTAAAGCTGACAAAGGACCAATGCTGTGTACATATTCCAAATGTAACTGAAGATCTCACGAAACAATTAGAAATGATGAAGCATGCAGCAAAAGGCAGTAGAGACCTGCGGAGCTCCCTAGACTCTCCAGATTGGTTCAACAAGATATTGAAACAGTTAGGATTTGGACTCACAGGGTGGATATCTAGCTTGCTTAAAACAGGATTGCTGATTTTATTGATAATAGTAGTCTTTTGCATTATTATTACTTGCTTTAAATCTTGGGTATTGAGACTTTTTAGTAGACAAGTGCGATCTAGGATAATAAGAGACGTCATTGACTTAGGGAATGAAGGAGAAACATTACTTGGAGAGAAGAAATTATGAATAAATCAAACAAAGGGATTTCCAGTGACTATAGTCACTGGGTGAAGAATGTAGCATCGCTAAGGGTGCCTTCTGAGAGAGAGCTCAGATAAGGAATCAAGAAACTGGCTGTGAGACTGAAGACCAGTTCAGCCTGGGAGATAAGGGAGTATGGAATGTACCGGAGGGTACATGGCCCTGTTTCCAAACCATAACAATCCCAAACCTTAAGATTGCTGAAACTGCTAATGTGTCTCAAAAAAAAATGACAGCCAAAGGTAATTCCGACAAGAGTCTGTGAGACCTCCGACTTGAAAGGAGAAAAAGGGTAAATGCCCCCCTTCTCCCTCTCATGCAAGAAGAGGTAAGGGAAAAAAGCATGTCAGAAAGTGAGAAAGTGCCCTGATGTAAATTGATGACTAAATTGATGTAAATTGATGACTAAAGTCACTGGAAATATCTAAATCAGAGTATAAATTAAGGTGGCAAAAGGCCTAGTTTTGGAGAAGAGGAGAACCAGGAATTTTGACTACATCTCGACTTGAATACTCTCCAGCTGGCCATTGTGAGTATCGATTCTTGATCTGCTCCTTCCTCCCTATGTTTAGGGATGCCTTGTGGGAGGAGAGCATAATATAGTTACTCCCCAGGTGTTGACTGAACTAACTTTATGTTAGAAATAATGTTGAACTGAACTAACTGCATGCAATTGTCTTGTGCTTAAATTGTGAACTTATTTAAGCTTAAACTGTGAAATTTTTTGAGAACATCGCTTATTGACAGACTGAAATAATGGTTCATACTTGTAAATAAATTGTTCAACCCTCCATTGTCTCTGGGTGTTGAGGATCAAAGCTCGGTACTCGACTCTCCTCCCGAAGGAGCGCATTGCGAGCAAACTCACAGTACAACAGCATATTTCACCACTTCCCCCGTGTTGAAGCAGCAGCTGAAGAGCATCTCCCAGCAGCTGCAAAGCCAACATATGATCCACCTCCAATTAATGGAAAACTAAAATCCTGGAGCAGTAGCACAGAACTGCCTCAAGTCTTGCCAGTACAGCTTTCAGATGATTACAAGTAATCATATCAGTACTGGTTTCAGATGTTTGGACTGCAAACCCATCCGGCAGCCTTTTCTAAGCACATAGGATGCTTTAAGTAAATTGATTGTGCTTAGTGCTGCAGGCTAAATGGGGATGGGGAGAAGGAGGAGGAGCAGCGACGTGAGTGCTGGCAGGGTACTCGCTGACATCTGGGTACTAGCAGGACGGACACGAGAGCAAAGGCTAAGAGGGCACAGTCCATCTCTTTCTTAAAGTGTTTTTAAACCAGCTTACCTGAAGGAGTCAAAGGTGTTGGCAGCCCAGATGTCTGTGCCCAGCATGTCAAGGGAGCTCTCCTGGTTGCCATTCTAGGAGGGAGGGGAAAGGCAGTTACTCGTCAGAAGGCACACAGCACTATCTGGACCATGGCAGAGCCTGGCATAACCCATCCCGCTGCTAGCTACGGAGGAGTCCTGGCTCTGTGCGTGGGCTTATCTGCTCCCATGTGAATCCATGCTCAATGCAACACAGAGACACCTTGCACAATGCAAAAATGCACCATGAAGGCAGGGGGTGACACAGTTTCAGCCTTGAGGACTGTCTGTGTTTAGCCAGTACTCAGGGCTAAATCATAGCAGTTAGCATATCACTCGATGCTCCCTCCCCAGATGAGAAGGAGAATCAGGGAAAAAAGGGAGAGTTGAAGTATAAACTAATTTAATAGAATAACAAAACTGAAACAACAATCAACATAAAGTATAAAGGGTTCTAGTCAGCCCAGTCTTCAATGGCAACAGCTGAACAAAAGACCACCAACAAGGACCACAGGGAGAGGAAGAACCCCACAGTCACTGAGCTCCCTCCCTTTATAATGAGCATGATAAAGTGATATGGGATACAACCGTGAGTCAGCTGCCTTGATTGGAACTCTCAGCTGACTCAGGGCTACTCATGGCCTGCCTGCATGGCTGGCCCATGGGTCTGTGCCTGGGGAACCAGGACACCATTCCACCCCTTATCCCACACCATCTACATCATGCCCAAGTTCCTGTAAACACTGAGAAATGAAAATAGCAGTATCAGTCCTTCAGGGTGGGTTAAAACAGTGCAATGTTCATCTGGAGCTCCAAAACCCTAAGGGTCAACCTCGAGTTACCCCTGGTGCCTTTTGCCAGAGGCTCCAGGTAGGGCTGTTCTCCCCAGATGCAGTGTAGAGTATGTTCTTAAGATCTTCACCCATCCGGACTGGCCCAAGGGATACTCCATGGACAATTTCCTACATAATTTGTTCAAAGGCCTGTTGGTGCTCAGGGCCCCATTCAAAGTCATTCTTTTTCCTTGCCACTTCATGTAGAGGGCTCACAATACGACTGTAGTCTGGGATATGCATTTGCCAGAAACCCACACCACCTAAGAAAACCTGTGTCTCCTTTTTGCTGGTTGGTGGGGACACCTCTGTTATATTGTTAATTACATATAATGGGATCTGGTGACGTCCATCCTGCCATTTAATTCCTAGGAACTGGATTTCTCGAGCAGGTCCCTTGACCTTGCCTCTTTTGATGGCAAACCTGGCTTTCAGTAGAGTTTGAATTACTCTCCTCCATTTCTGAAGAACTTCTGCTGTGTTACCCCATACAGTGATGTCATCAATATCCTGCAGATGCTTGGGTACTCCACCCTTTTCTAGTGCAGACTAGATCAGTCCATGGCAAATCTTGGGACTGTGCTTCCAACCCTGGGGCAGTCGATTCCAGGTGTACTGGACACCACTCCAGGTGAAAGCAAACTGTGGCCTGCACTCTACCACCAATGGGATTGAGAAGGATGCATTGGCTGTATCAATTGTGGCGTACCACTTGCCTGCCTTGGACTCCAGTTCATACTGGAGTTACAGCATATCCGGCACCACAGAACTCAGTGGTGGTATGACTTCATTCAGGCCACAATAGTCCACAGTCAGTCTCCACTCTCCATTGGACTTCTGTACTGGCCAAATAGTCCTATAAAGGGTGGGCGTGTCTTGCTGATCACCCCTTGGCTCTCTAGTTGGCCAGTCAGCTTCTGGATGGGGTTCAGGGAGTCTCCATTTGTACGATACTACCGCCTGTGAACTGTGGTAGTAGCAGTAGGCACCTTCTGGTCCTCAACCTTCAGCAGCCCCACAATGGAAGGGCCCTCAACAAGCCAGGCAGGGGAGACAGCAGTTCAATTTCTTCCATCTGAACTGCTGCTATACCGAACACCCAGTGGTACCTCTATGGGTCTTTGAAGTATCCCCTTCTAAGATGATCTGCACCAAGGATGCATGGGGCATCAGGGCCAGTCACAATATGGTGCTTCTGCCACTCACAGCCAGTCAGGCTGACTTCAGCTTCAACTACAGTCAATTCCTATGATCTGCCCATCACTCCAGCAATGGAAATAGTTTCTGTCCCAATGTAATTGGATGGCATTATGGTGCATTGCACACCAGTGTCCACCAGAGCCTTGTATTTCTGTGGTATGAAGGTGCCAGGCCACCAAATCCCTACAGTCCAATAGACTCTGTTATCCCTCTCCTCCACCTGGCTGGAGGTAGGGCCTCTCTAATCCTGAACAAAGTAGCTGTCATTGGCATATGGGTCCAAGCTACTCACATGGGATACACTTATATCGTCATCAGCCACGTGTCGTAAATTAGAATCTGAGGCCCATCTACGCTGTCTGGGGGGCTGCCTTCTGGAGACTGCAGCATCACTTCTCCTGGAAGGTCCCTCTCTTGCAGTCTTTTTGTTTTGCAGTTCATGGACACGTGCCTGTAGAACTGGCATAGGCTTTCTGTCCCGTTTCCTCAGGTCCTCTCCATGATCTCTTAAGAAAAAACACAGGGCACCCCATGATGTACGCCATCTGTCTCACACAGGCCTTTCAGGGGAACACTTGATTTCCATGGCAGATACATTTGTTGGCACTGACAGGAACTGTAACTTGTCCTCCGCCTGGGACAGCCTGTCAAGAAATTTGGTGAGCAGTGCTGTGTTGCAGAATGGCGGAGAAGGCGAGGGAAGCAAGACGCAACTCAGTATGAGTTATAAGCAAGCTTCTACTTTATTCGAGTTCTGCTATACCTTTTATACACTGGAGGTTAATTATGCCTACTTATGTTAAATTATGCCTACATATCTATGTCTAATTGGCTAAGCACAAATTATGCCTACTCGTCTATATTTGATTGGCTAAGCATAGAGCTACATTTGCATATTCCAGCCTCTTGCGGTTATCTACTTCCGGATTCTCCCCGCAGGTTCTACCTTGCAACTTTCCACTAGCTTCGGACTTGTCCGGACTTGCCTCGGGGCTTGTCCTGACTTGGAGCTTTCCGCAAGCTTCCAGGTCAGAGTGACCCTGGGAAGCTACAGCTATCAGCAGTACAGCTCCCGTTATCAGTACTGCTCGCTCACAGCTGCTACATTCAGCCCTGTGCTCACAGTTGTTACATTCGGCCCTGTTCAGCAAGCCATTCCTCCACAGTGCTGTGGATTTATCCGATGGTGTTTCCACAGCAGAGATGCCAGCCTGTGGGGACGAAGAATGATTATCGGCATACTGCCTTAGTCGAGCATCAAGATCACCTATTTTTGGTGTCTCATCGCCTTTCCAGCTGTATAACACCAATGTATTGGCATAAGCTGGCAGCACACTCAACACCCACTTGTGCCACATGGGTCCAGTAACTCTAAGTGCATCTGGATCCACTGGTGTCTGAGGGTCATCCACAGTAGCAAAAATCGGCTCCCATACAGCTCTTTCTCTCAGATCCTGCACACCTCTGTCAATGGTCATCCACCTGCTTGGCCTGTACACAACAATATCTCAAAAGGAATACCTGTTTTTCACACTCAGTACGAGTTGTCTCCAAAAACTGAGGGGTCGTGCTTCTCTTGAGAGACCTTTATCAATGCTCACGTCCCTTGCTATCTGTCCTAACTGCTTAGCTTCACTGCCTTCCACTTCTAAGCCCTCAGCTCCATTAACCCAGCAAGGAAAAACGAGCCGGCAGGGAAGAAGACCAGCCTGGCTAAATAGAGAGCTTTGACTGGACTTTAGGAATAAAAGGAAAGTCTACGGCCTTTGGAAAAGGGAGCTGACAACTTATGAGGAATTCCAAGATATAGTGAAGCTATGCAGAGGGAAAATAAGAAGGGCCAAAGCTCAAGCAGAACTCAACTTGGCCACTACGGTTAAAGATATTAAGAAGAGGTTCTCTCAGTGTCTCAATAGAAAAAGGAAGACTAGGGAAAATGTTGGCCCACTGATGAATGAGGCAGGCGCCCTGGTGGTGGAAGATACAGAAAAGGCAGAGGTACTGAACACGTTCCTTTCCTCGGTCTTCACTACTAAAGCGGTCCCTCTTGAATCCCAAATCCTGGAGGCAAGAGGGAAGGTCTGGAGAGAAGTTTTTCCCTAGATAGAAGAGGACTGCTTTAGAGACCACTTGGCCAAACTGGGCATCCATAAGTCCATGGGCCCTGATGGGATGCACCCGCGAGTGCTGAGAGAGCTGGCAGATGTTATTGCTGGGCCACTCTCCATCATCTTTGAAAAGTTGTGGAGAGCAGGAGAGGTGCCTGAAGACTGGAGAAAGGCCAACATCACTCCAGTCTACAAAAAGGGCAAGAAGGAGGACCCATGGAACTACAGGCCAGTTAGTCTCACCTCCATCCCTGGGAAGGTGATGGAGCGACTCATTCTGGAGGTCATCTCCAAACATGTTATAGAACAGAAAGTTACTGGGAGTGGTCAGCACGGATTTACCAAGGGTAAATCATGCTTCACCAATCTGCTAGCCTTCTATTGATACAGGGGCAAAAGAGTTAATAGTAATAGCTTAACCAAAGATGTATGCAACTCTTGCTTGGGAGGTATGTAACCTTGCCTGCTAAATGAAACAGGGGCTACAGGCTGCTGATAAGTGGAAGGCCGCTGATAAGAGGGAGGACTGTTCCTGCTTCTTCTGATAAGAAGGATGATTCCCACCTCTTCAGCATTTGAACTGGTGGGAACCGACCCCGCGGTCTGGAGAAGAGCCAGAGGCCCACAGGGCATGTGCATCCAACTGAGGTGAAAAGTTCAGATGAGAGGAAGACTCGGAGCCTTCCTCCTGAGACCCCTGAAGACGACCACAAGGGAGCACTGCGCAGACGCAACCAGGTGAAGCAAGAGGCGTGGAGTATTATAATGACCTGATGCAATGATGTAATGTTTTATGATACACTCCTCATGAATATGTATTACTTTGTGCTATAAAAAGAAACACACCTTTGCCCCTAGGTATGCAAGTTAGGAGGAGCTGAATAAATGTACCTACTTTATAACTTTTCAGGAGTTATAGAGTCTTTTCCACGCGTCACTATGATGTTATAACCAATTGGCTGGATGAGGGGAGAGCAGCAGATGTCATCTACCTTGACTTCAGCAAGGCTTTTGACACTGTCTCCCATAACATCCTCATTAGGAAACTCAGGGAGCGTGGGTTAGATGAGGGGAAGGTGAGGCGGATCGAGAGCTGGCTGTTTGACAGATCACAGAGGGTTGTGATTAATGGAGCAGAGTCGAGTTGGAGGCCTGTAACCAGTGGTGTCCCCCAGGGGTCAATACTCAGTCCGGTCTTGTTCAACATATTCATCAGTGACCTGGACAAGGGGACAGAGTGTATCCTCAGCAAGTTAGCTGATGATCCCAAACTGGGAGGGGTGGCTGACACTCCAGAGGACTGTGCTGCCATCCAGCGGGACCTCGACAGGCTGGAGAGCTGGGCAGAGAAGAATCTCATGAGGTTCAAGAAGGGCAAGTGTAGAGTGCTGTACCTGGGGAAGAAGAATGCCAGGCACCAGTACAGGTTAGGGGGGGACCTCCTGGAAAGCAGTTCTGAGGAGAAGGATCTGGGAGTCCTGGTAGACAGTAAATTATCCATGAGCCCGCAATGTGCCCTTGCCACCAAGAAGGCCAATTCCACCCCGGGCTGCATAGGCAAGTGTGTGGCCAGTAGGTCGAGGGAGGTCATTCTCCCCTCTACTCTGCCCTGGTGAGGCCGCAACTGGAATACTGCATCCAGTTCTGGGCTCCCCAGTTGAAGAGAGACCAGGAACTACTGGAGAGAGTCCAGTGGAGGGCAACGAGGATGACTGGGGGATTGGAGCATCTCCCCTATGAGGAAAGGCTGAGAGAGCTGGGACTCTTTGGCCTGGAGAGGAGAAGGCTGAGGGGTGATTTGATTAATGCTTAAAAATACCTCAAGTGTGGGTTGAGGGAGGATGGAGCCAGACTCTTTTCAGTGGTTCCCAGTGACAGGACTAGGGGTAATGGGTACTAGCTGGAACATAGGAAGTTCCATTTAAATATGAGAAAGAACTTCTTTTTGGTGAGGGTGCCAGAGCACTGGAACAGGCTGCCCAGAGAGGTTGTGGAGTCTCCTTCTCTGGAGATTTTCAAGACTCGCCTGGATGCAGTCCTGAGTGATGCGCTCTAGGGGATCCTGCTTTAAAGCAGGGGAGTTGGACTCGATGATCTCTAGAGGTCGCTTCCAGCTCTGACAATTCCGTGATTCTGTGATTGTCCCAGGCGCAGGAAAAGTTACACTTCCTGTCAGGGCCAACAAATGTTGCTACTGTTCAGAGAGAGCTCCCCTGAAAGGCCTGTGCGAGAAAGAGATCACACATTATGGGGTACTCTGTTGTTTTTCTTACGAGACCATGGAAAGAACATGTGAAAATGGGATAGAAAGCCTACGTCAGTTTTACAGGCACGTGTCCATGAACTGCAAAATGAAAAGATTACAGGAGGGGGACCTTCCAGGAGAAGTGCTGCTGCAGTCTCAAGAAGGCAGCCCCCAAGACAGCGTAGATGGGCGTCAGATCCGAACTTGCAACATGTGACCAATGATGATAGAAGTGTAGTCATTGCAAAAGCAATGGACCCATATGCCAATAACAGCTACTTTGCTCAGGATTAGAGGGGCCCTGCCTCCAGCCAGGTGGAGGAGATGGACTGTGTGAATTCAATGGCCTGGCACATCTTCACTGCAAAAATACAGGGCTCTGGTAGAGAGTGGTGCACAATTGCTTTCCAGTGACATTGGGACAGAGTCCATTTCTTTTGCTGAAGTTACGAGGAGATCACTGGAATCACAGAATCACAGAATGTTAGGGGTTGGAAGGGACCTCAAAAGATCATCTAGTCCAGTCCCCCTGCCAGAGCAGGAACACCTAGGTCAGGTCACACAGGAACATGTCCAGGTGGGTTTTGAATGTCTCCAGAGAAGGAGACTCCACAACCTCTCTGGGCAGCCTGTTCCAGTGTTCTGTTACCCTCACTGTGAAGAAATTCTTCCTCACATTTATGTGGAACCTCCTATGTTCCAGCTTGCACCTGTTGCCCCTTGTCCTATCATTGGATGTCACTGAGAAGAGCCTGGCTCCATCCTCATGACACTCACCCTTTACATATTTATAGACATTAATGAGGTCACCCCTCAGTCTCCTCTTCTCCAAGCTAAAGAGACCCAGCTCCCTCAGCCTTTCCTCATAAGGGAGATGTTCCACTCCCTTAATCATTTTTGTGGCTCTGCGCTGGACTCTCTCAAGCAGTTCCCTGTCCTTCTTGAACTGGGGGGCCCAGAACTGGACACAATACTCCAGATGTGGCCTCACCAAGGCAGAATAGAGGGGAAGGAGAACCTCTCTTGACCTACTAACCACCCCCTTTCTAATGCGCCCCAGGATGCCATTGGCCTTCTTGGCCACAAGGGCGCATTGCTGGCTCATGGTCATCCTGCTGTCCACCAGGACCCCCAGGTCCCTTTCTCCTACGCTGCTCTCCAGCAGGTCAGCCCCCAACCTGTACTGGTACATGTGATTATTCTTCCCCAGATGCAAAACTCTACACTTGCCCTTGTTGAATTTCATTAAGTTTCTCCCCGCCCAACTCTCCAGCCTATCAAGGTCTCGTTGAATGGCAGCACAACCCTCTGGTGTGTCAGCCCGTCCTCCCAGTTTGGTGTCATCAGCAAACTTGCTGAGGATACATTCTGTACCCTCATCCAGGTCGTTGATGAAGATATTGAACAAATACTGAACTGGAAACTGACTGGAGTTGAAGCTGAAGCCAGCCTGACTGGATGTGAGTGGCCGAAGTACCATATAGTGACTGACCCTGATGCCCCATGCATCCTTCCTGTGGATTAACTTAGAAGGGGATACTTCAAGGACCTGAGGGGGTACTGCTGGGTGTTTGGTATAGTGATGGTGGAGACAGATGGAAGTGAACTGCTGTCTACCCTGCCTGGCTAATCTGAGGATCCTTCTATTGTGGGGCTACTGAGGGTTGAGGTCCAGAAGCTGCCTGTCGCTACTACAACAGTGCATCTGTGACAGAACTGTAAGGAACTAAGATTTCCCAAATCCCATCCAGAAGTTGATTTACACTCTAGAGTTCCAAGGGGGGATTAGCAGGAAACACTGGCCCTGTAATAGTCCTATTTGGCCAGTGCGGAAGTCCAATGGAGAGTGGAGACTGTAGACTGTCATGTCCTGAATGAAGTTGCACCACCCATGAGTGCTGCTGTGCCAGGCATGTTAGAACTCCAGTATGAACTGGAGTCCAAGGCAGGCAAGTGGTATGCCACAACTGATATCGCCAATGCATTCTTCTCAATTCAGCTGGTGGTGGAGTGAAAGCCACAGTTTGCTTTCACCTGGAGTGGTGTCCTGTACACCTGGAATCGACTGCCCCAGTGGTGGAAGCACAGTCCCGCGATTTGCCATGGACTGATCCAGTCTGCACTAGAAAAGGGTGGAGTGCCCAAGCATTTGCACTATATTGATGACATCACTGTATGGGGTAACACACCAGAAGTTCTTCAGAAATGGAGGAGAGTAATTCAAACTCTACTGAAAGCTGGTTCTGCCATCAGAAGAGGCAAGGTCAAGGGACCTACTAGAGAAATCCAGTTTCTAGGAATTAAATGCCGGGATGGGCATCTCCTAGTCCCATTTGATATAACTTACAAACTAAAATCTATGTTTCCACTAACTAAGAAAAAAAAGACGCAAGTTTTCTTTGGTGGTGTTTCTGGCAAATGCATGTCCCAGACTACACTCACATTGTGAGCCCTCTACATGAAGAGATGTGGAAAAAGAATGATTTAAAAGGGGGCCCTGAGCATCAACAGGCCTTTGAACAAATTAAGCAAGAAGTTTTCCATGCAGTAGTCCTTCGGCCAGTCTGGTGTCCTGTTTCCCCAGTGACAGACCCATGGGCCATCCATGCAGGCAGGCCATGAGTAGCCCTGAGTCAGCTGAGAGTTCCAATCAAGGCAGCTGACTCATAGGTGTATCCCATACCACCTAGTCATGCTCATCATAAAAGGAGGGAGCTCAGGTAGGGTGGAGTCCCTCTGCTCCCTGAGGCTCTTTGTTGGTGGCGCTCTGTTCCTGCTGTCGGCATTGAGGACTAGGCTGAGTAGAACTCTTTATACTTTATGCTAATTGTTGAATCAGTTTTGTTATTCTACTAAATCTGTTTTCTGCTTCAGCTCACAGGCTTTCTCCAGTTTTTCCCCTATTCCCCTTCCCAACTGGGGAGGGAGCATCAGGTGACAGAACAACTGCTATGGTTTAGCCTGGAGTATTGGCTAAACGTAGTCATCTGGATGGGTGAAGATGTTAAGAACATACTCTACACTGCAGCCGGGGAGAACGGCCCTACCAGGAGCCTTTGGCAAAAGGCACCAGGGGAAACTTGATGTCGATCCTTAGGGTTTTAGAGGATACAGAGGATCAGAGGCCTGCTACCCTCCCACTGAAAGAGAAATACTGGCAGCGTATGGAGTTCAAGATGCTTCAAAAATAGTTGGCACTGAAGCACAGCTCCTCCTGGCACCACGATTGCCAGTGCTGAACTGGATGTTTACAGAATCACAGGATAGACTTGGTTGTAAGAGACCTTTAAGATCATCAGGTTCAACCATTAATCTAGCACTGCCAATCCACCACTAAACCATGTCCCTTCCCATGCGGCAGCGCAGAGCAGAGAGCGGTAGCTAGCCTCCACAGGGGAAGGAGAGAGGGCACGTGGAGAGCAGCGCGAGGGGAGGCAAGGAGTAGAGAACACTGGTTGCTTTCTCGAGCAATACAGGCAAATAAGCTAGAAAGACTATGGTCGCAATGCGCCCAAAAACTGTTGTGAAAAAGAATGTGGGAACTCAGACGGATCTTCCGAGCAGACATGCAGCCGTGCAGGTTTCTGGCTGCAGTGAATGCCTGAGCCTGGCACTGGTACCGGAGGGAGCCAGTGACATCGCGTGTGTGCGGTGCGAGCAGATAAATGATCTGCTCGGGCAGGTGGTTAAACTGATGGAGGAGGTAGAAAGACTAAGAACAATTAGAGAATGTGAAAGAGAAATAGATTGGTGGAGCTGCACCCTGAGGCAAGGGCAGTCGGAAAAGGGTGAGCAAGTGATGGATCCCCTCCCCTCCAGTCATCAGACAGAAGGAGAGGGTTCAGGAGACAGGGAGGAATGGAGGGTGGTCCGTCCTCAGAGAGGCAGGCAAAAACTGTCCCAACCCCCTTTACCCTCCCAGTTGCCCTTGAATAACAGGTATCAGGCCTTGGAACTTCAGGGACAGGTAGATGAAGTTGGAGGGGTAGATCTGTCTAGTGAATCACCTAGGTCTTGTCAGTCACACGGACGCCTTAGGACTTCTCCAATTAAGAAGAAAAGGAGAGTAATTGTGGTGGTCGACTCCCTTCTGAGGGGAACAGAAGGGCCCATCTGTCGACCGGACACATTCCACAGGGAAGTCTGCTGCCTTCCTGGGGTTCGGATTAGAGAAATTAAAAAGAAACTTTCTGATCTTGTAAAGCCCTCCAGTTACTACCCACTGCTGTTTTTTCAGGTTGGCAGTGATGAAATTATTACAAGAAGTGCAAGGGCAATGAAGAGTGACTTCAGGGCCCTGGGACAGTGGGTTAGGGAGTCTGGAGTGCAAGTAGTGTTTGCCTCCATACCTCCTGCAAGAATGGGTGAAGAGGTAAACAGGAAGAGTTTACAGATTAATGAATGGCTACAAAACTGGTGCCAAAGGCAGGGCTTTGGGTTCTTTGATCATGGGCTGCTATATGAGACACCTGGCCTGATGGTGGCAGGTGGAATGCATTTGTCCCAGAGGGGGAAAAGGCTTTTGGGGCAGGAGTTAGCAGGGCTCATTGAGAGGGCTTTAAACTAGATGTGAAGGGGGAAGGGGAGAGAACTGGGTCTGTTAGGGATGAGCCCAAGAGCAATATGCTAGGGCCTGAAGGAAGGTGGTCTAGGGAGGATTTTCGATCATTGAAGAGAAGGGATAGATGTTTAGGCCCTGACCACAAGGCCTCCTGCCTCCCAGGGGTACCACCAGTGTGCTCTGCTTGCTTTCTGAAATGCCTGTACACCAATGCACGCAGTATGGGGAATAAACAGGAGGAGTTAGAGGACTGTGTGCGGTCTAAAGGTTATGACCTGGTGGCAATTACAGAGACATGGTGGGACAGCTCACATGACTGGAATGTGGTCATGGATGGCTATGTCATTTTTAGGAAAGATCGGTCAGTGAAGCGAGGTGGTGGAGTTGCTCTCTATGTGAGAGAGCAACTAGAATGTATTGAGTTTTCTCCAGGGACTGATGAGGGGCAAGTTGGAAGTCTCTGGGTGAGAATTAAGGGGCAGGCTGGCATGGGTGATACAGTTGTGGAGGTCTATTACAGACCTCCTGATCAGGACGAAGGAGTTGATGAGGCTTTCTACAGGCAGCTGAAAGCAGCCTCGCAACTACAGGCCTTGGTCCTCATGGGGGATTTTAACTACCCCGATGTCTGCTGGAAGACTTACACAGCCAGCCATTCACAGTCTAGGAGGTTCCTCCAGTGAATTAATGATAACTACTTAATGCAAATGGTGGATAAGCCGACTAGGAGAGGAGCGCTGCTGGATCTTGTACTCACCAACAAGGAGCGTCTTGTTGAAGCAGTGATGGTCGATGGCAGCCTTGGCTGCAGTGATCATGAGATGGTGGAGTTCAGGATCCTGTGTGAGAGGAATAGAGTACCTAGCAAGACCAGAACCCTGGACTTCCGCAGGGCCAACTTTAGCCTCCTCAATCAATTGTTAAGGGAAGTCCCATGGGACAGGGTGCTAGATGGTAAAGGGGCTCAAGATAGTTGGTCAATATTCAAGGACCACTTCTTGCAAGCTCAGGATCAGAGCGTCCCAATGGGTATGAAATCAAGTAAGGGAGCTAGGAGACCAGCATGGTTAAACAAGGAACTGCTGGGCAAACTCAAGTGGAAAAAAAGAATCTATGGATCACGGAAGGAGGGGCTGGTCACTTGGGAGGAATATAGGACAGTTGTCAGAGGATGTAGAGAGGCAATTAGGAAAGCTAAGGCCTCCTTGGAACTTAACCTTGCAAGTCAGGTCAAGGATAATAGAAAGGGCTTTTTCAAATACATAGCTAATAAAACTAACACTAGAGGCAATATAGGCCCACTGATGAATGAGGTGGGTGCCCTAGTGCGGAGATGGGACTGGAGAAATCAGGAACGACTCAATGTGAGTTATCCAGAAAGCTCATTTTATTGTGCAGATACATTCACTTATATATCATTCTTTTGTCAAATCATCACGACTAAGCATATCTTATTATCTTTTTCTTAGGTTTTCATTAGACCACTTCTACATCAATCATTAACTTTTAACCTATGCTTCAGCTTCTAATTATCATATTCTCCGCCTTGCCTAAGTGTTAGTTCCCTATCTTATGTAACTTAGTTTCTTGTACTACTCTGCAAGGACAGTACGTCCTTGAGGCCTAATCTTGGCCGCTAGCGCCTGCACAGTAGCCTGTTCGTGCACCTGCTCTAATACTCCATGTCCATTACTCACAAGCCAAACTCCCACACCCTAGAGACAGAGGATATAAAGAAGGCAGAGGTGCTGAATGCCTTCTTTGCCTCTGTCTTTACTCCTGCAGGCTTTCCCCAGGAGCCCCTGATCCCTATAGCCCCAGAAGAAGTCAGGATAAAGGAGGAGTTTGCCTTGGTAGATGAGGATTGGGTTAGGGATCAGTTGAGCAGTCTGGACATCCTTAAATCGATGGGACCAGATGGAATGCACCCAAGGGTGCTGAGGGAGCTGGCAGAGGTCATTGCTAGGCCACTCTCCATCATCTTTGGTAAGTCATGGGCAACAGGAGATGTGCCTGAGGACTGGAGGATAGCAAATGTCACTCCAGTCTATAAGAAGGGCAAGAAGGAGGACCCGGGTAACTATAGACCGGTCAGCCTCACCTCCATCCCTGGAAAGGTGATGGAACAGCTTGTTCTTGGCACTATCTCTAGGCACATCAAGGATGAGGGGGTCATTAAGAGCAGTCAACATGGTTTTACCAAGGGTAAGTCATGTTTGACCAACCTTATTGCCTTCTATGAGGAAATAACTAGGTGGATAGATGATGGTAGAGCGGTAGATGTGGTTTATCTTGTTTTCAGTAAAGCATTTGACACTGTCTCCCACAGCATCCTTGTAGATAAGCTGATAAAGTATGGGCTTGGTGATCAGATAGTGAGGTGGATTGTGAACTGGCTGAAGGAAAGAAGCCAGAGAGTTGTGGTCAATGGGACGGAGTGCTCGAGTGACATTCCATATTGTCTTTAAAGGGATACCTGGTGAACGGAGTTAAATCCAGTTGGCGGCCAGTCACGAGTGGTGTTCCTCAGGGCTCGATACTGGGGCCACTCCTGTTTAACATCTTCATCAATGATCTAGATGAGGGGATCGAGCGCACCCTCAGTAAGTTTGCAGACAACACGAAGTTGAGTGGAAGTGTTGATCTGCCCATGGGTAGGGAGGCTCTGTAGAGGGACCTAAACGGGCTGGATCAATGAGCTAAGGCCAATTGTATAAGGTCAAATGCTGGGTTCTGCGCTTCGGCCACAACAACCCCCAGCAGTGCTACAGGCTTGGGGAGGAGTGGCTGGAAAGCTGCCAGTCAGAGAGGGACCTGGGGGTGTTGATTGGCAGCTGTCTGAATATGAGCCAGCACTGCCCAAATGGCCCAGAAGGCCAATGGAATCCTGCCTTGTATAAGAAATAGCATGGTCAGCAGAGATAGGGAAGTGATCTTACCCCTGTACTAGGCACTGGTGAGGCTGTACCTCGAATACTGTGTTCAGTTTTGGGCCCCTCAATACAAAAATGACATTGAAATACTTGAGCATGTCCAAAGAAGGGCAATAAAGCTGGTGAAGGGTCTGGAGCAAAAGTCTTATGAGGAGTGGCTGAGGGAACCGTGGTTGTTTAGTCTAGAGAAGAGGAGACTGAGGGGAGACCTCATCGCCCTCTACAAATACCTGAAAGGAGGTTGTAGAGAGGTGGGCATGAGTCTCTTAAACCAAATAACAAATGATAGGACTAGGGGTAATGGCCTCAAGTTGTGCTAGGGGCGGTTTAGACTGGGTATTCGGAAGCATTTCTTCACAGAACAGGTTATTAGACACTGGAACGGGCTGCCCAGGACAGTGGTGGAGTCCCCATCCCTGGAGGTGTTTAAGAGTCGTCTTGACATAGTGCTCAGGGATATGGTGTGGTTGAGGACTGTCTGTGTTAGGCTGATGGTTGAACTAGATGATCACGGAATCACGGAATTTTCAGAGTTGGAAGGGACCTCTAGAGATCATCTAGTCCAACTCCCCTGCTTAAAATTAGGATCCCCTAGATCACATCTCTTCAAGGTCTTTTCCAACCTAGATGATTTTGTGATTCTGTGATTATAAAAGGAGGGAGTTCACTAAGGGTGGAGCTGAGTAGAACCTTGTACACTTTATGCTGGTGATTGTATTAGTTTTGTTATTTGATTAGATCTGTTTCTACTTCAACCCGTGGGGCTTCTCTTTTTTTCCCCTCATTCTTCTCAGCTGAGGATGGGTAATCGGGTGGTAGAACAACTGCTACAGTTTAGTCCCAGGTACAGGCTAAATGTAGATGTAAGTCCTGGAACAAAAGAAAATTGCATGTATTTAAGAAACAAAGTAACTTGCTGTCAGTTCCTCTAGGACTACAATTACAACCACAAGCAGTTTTAACTTGAAGGTCCCAATGACACAAGCCTCAGCTTCAGATCATCCTTTTCACTGTGAAGGGGTTAGTACTGTTGAAAATAAAGCCACCAGGAATAATAATTGAAAGACACATTGATGAGAATGACATATATACACAGAATGATCAGAGATCAGGTAAATCTGTTCCTACACTCAGTATGGTTTCAATTCCCATCCATAATCTCTGTCCACCAGCCCCTGTTGGACACCACCTGTTGCCCAACCTCTGTAGCTACCCAAACAAATACAGGGATGGACCACAGTACTGGCCATGTGGACTATGACTGTTTAGCCAGGTATGCAGCTTGAGCACATTCCCCACAGAGTTGGCATTTGCAGGCAAAGCCCAGTTTAATGTCCCACTGGTTCCTCTCAAAGCTCCTCTTACAATCCTCCAACAAACCACTATGAATACTAAGTCATGCTCTTGGTCACATGACTGCAACAGCATTAGCTCATTGCTGTGCTTAGCATTAATGTAGGACAACACCAAGTGGTTGGGTGAATCTGTGGTATAAATTTGGGGATCATCCTGTGTCATTATCCTGGTTTGACTAAAACAGAACCATTTTTTTCTTTTCAGTAATTCTACTTTTTGGTTAAGTCCCTTCTAAGACTGAACTTTCTGAAGTGAACAACATGTTTTTCAGATACTGTCTGCTCCTAGAAGTGATAACGCTCGATGTTTATCGTCAGTACTGAACACACAGTACAACAGTGTGCAGAAAGTCTCTTGCTTATACTTAATCTTCCAGAAACCAAGGTTGCTGCTGGATTCCTTCAGTGCCACCTTGGGGCCCCCGTTAGTGTAAGGGTGCAAAAGGGTTGCACCTGCAGGGAGGAGCAGACAGGACAGGTGACCCAAACTGGCCAACAAAGCATTCCACCCCATACGTGTCAAGCTCAGTATAAAGCTGAGGGATCACGAGGGGCAAGCTGTCTTCTTCAATGGCCGGTGCACTGGGCGGACTCTGTCTGTTCTTCTGTCTTTGATCCTGATCAGTGCTTTCCTGAATCCAGCTCCTGTCTGCTACCTAAGAACCTCAGCTCACACCCCTTATCCCAGCACCAGAGACTGAAAAGAGAATCTCTCTGATGAAGATGAGGGAGACAGTCCTTCCCAAGCAGATCAGGGAGAGGGTTCTTCTCGAACAGGGACACCGCAGGGTCCTTCTCGAGCAGGGTCATCACGGGAGGAAGACTCAGAAGCAGAGGTGACTGTTAAAGCCTTCTCTATGAAGGACTTGCGAAATACGAGAAAGGACTTTGTCCATCAGGAAGGCGAGTCACTTCTTGCTTGGTTGTTCCGATGCTGGGATGCTGGAGTCGATACCATAGGCTTGGATGGTAGAGAAGCCAGGCTGTTGGGATCCCTGGCCAGAGATGGAGGCATTGACAAGGAGCTTGGGAGAAAGGTAAACACTCTCAGTCTCTGGACGTGACTCCTGGCAGCTGTGAGGACCAGGTATCCCTTTAAAGACAATATGGAATGTCACTCGAGCAAATGGACCACCATGGAGAGAGGGATATGCATTCACCAGAAACCCACAAGACCAAAGAAAACTTGGGTCTCCTTTTTGCTGGTCGGTGGGGACATCGCTGTTATTGTGTTAATTACATCTAACGGGATCTGGCGATGTCCATCCTGCCATTTAACACCTAGAAACAGGATTTCTCGAGCATGTCCCTTGACCTTGCCTATCTTGATGGCAAAACCTGCTTTCAGTAGAGTTTGAATTACTCACCTCCCTTTCTCAAAAACTTCTGCTGCTGTGTTACACCATACAATGTCAACATCAATATACTGCAGATGCTCTGGCACTCCACCCTTTTCTAGTGCAGAGTGGATCAGTCCATGGCAAATCTTGGGACTGTGCTTCCACCTCTGGAGCAGTCGATTCCATGTGTACTGGACACCTCTTCAGGTGAAAGCAAACTGTGGCCTGCACTCTACCGCCAACGGAATTCAGAAGAATGCATTGGCAATATCAATTGCGGCGTACCACTTGCCTGCCTTGGACACCAGTTCATACTGGAGTTCTAGAATGTCCGGCACGGCAGCACTCAGTGGTGGTGTGACTTCATTCAGGCCACGATAGTCCACAGTCAGTCTCCACTCTCCATTGGACTTTTGCATGAGGTTTTTTGCATGAGGTCAATTGCATGAGGTTTAACAAGGGCAAGTGCCAGGTCATGCACTTTAGTCACAACAACCCCATGCAATGCTACAGGCTTGGAGAAGAGTGTCTGGAAAGCCGCCGGGTGGAAAAGGACCTGGAGATGTTGGTTGACAGCCGACTGAACATGAGCAAGCAGTGTGCCCAGGTGGCCAAGAAGGCCAACGGCATCCTGGCCTGTATCAGAAATGGTGTGACCAGCAGAATTAGGGAGGTGATCGTGTCCCTGTACACGGCACTTGTGAGACCACACCTTGAGTACTGTGTCCTGTTCTGGGCACCACAGTATAAGAAGGACATTGAGGTGCTGGAGCAAGTCCAGAGAAGGGCAACGAGGCTGGTGAGAGGTCTGGAAAACAGGCCTTATGAAGACCGGCTGAGGGAAATGGGGTTGTTTAGTCTGGAGAAGAGGAGACTGAGAGGAGACCTCGTTGCCCTCTACAGCTACCTAAAAGGAGGTTGTAGTGAGGCTGGTGTTGGTCTCTTCTCCCAAATTACTAATGATAGGACGAGAGGAAGTGGCCTCAAGTTGCGTCAGGGGAAGTTTAGATGGGATATTAGGAAGAAGTTCTTTACTGAGAGGGTGATTAGGCACTGGAACACTGACTAGATTCATCTTCACCCTCGGCTGCTTCTGCAAACTGTTGTGTAGGATTCCACAAATCAGCTTTCTACCTACGCTGTTTTCCTACAAGACGACAGGATCCATCAGTGAACAAAGCATTCTGCTTTTCATTTTCTGGTAGTTCATTGTATGGGGGTGCCTCTTCAGCACGCAGCACCTTTTCTCCTGGTGGCACTCCAAAATCTTTGCCTTCTGGCCAGTCCATGATTACTTCCAGAACACCCAGGCGATTGGCATGTCCTATTCTAGCCCACTGAGTGATGAGCGTAACCTACTTACTCCATGTCGTGTTAGTTGCGTGGTGTGTGGATGGAGTCTTCCATCTAAAGAAGAGCACTTCAAAGATTTCAGAGCACTGGGGTGATTAGTTAAAGGATCTGGAGCACAAGTAATTTTTTCATCAATCCCTTCAGTAGCAGGAAAGAATATTGAAAGGAACAGGAAAATCCACATGATCAACAAGTGGCTCAGAGTCTGGTACTATCAGTGGAATTTTGGGTTTGTTTCATCATGGGCTGGTTTACACAGCACCAGGCCTGTTGGCAACATATGGGGCTCACTTGTCTCCGAAGGGGAAAAGGATTTTGGCCCATTGAGAGGGCTCATTGAGAGGGTTTTAAACTAGTTTCTAAGGGGAGGGCAGTAAACCCAGGCTCTCTGGGGCTGAGGTCAGGGGTGACACGCTACCATATCAATAGCCCACCTCAAGTGTGTTTACACCAATGCCCACAGCATGGGAAACAAACAAACAAGATGAGCTGGAAGCCTTGTGCAACATGACAACTATGAATTAGTTGCCATCATGGAAACATGGTGGGATGACTCTCATGACTGTGTGCTGCAATGGATGGTTATAAGCTCTTCAGAAGGGATAGGCTAGGAAAGAGAGGTGTTGGGGTGGCTCTGAATGTTAGGGAGTGTTTGGACTGCATAGAGCTCGACGGAGATGATGAGGTCAAGTGCATATGGGTAAGGATCAGGGGGAAGGCCAACAAGGCATATATCCTGATGGGAGTCTGTTACAGACCACCCAGTCAGGGTGAGGAAGCAGATGAAGCATTCCATAAGCGGCTGGCAGAAGTTTTGTAGTCACCAGCCCTTGTTCTTGTGGGGGACTTGAATTTACCAGATGTCTGCTGGAAATACAACATAGCAGGGAGGAAACAGTCTAGGAGGTTTCTGGAGTGTGTGGAAGATAACTTCCTGACACAGCTGGCAAGCGAACCTACCAGGGGGGTGGCCTTGCTAGACCTGCTGTTTACAAACAGAGAAGGACTGGTGGGAGATGTGATGGTCGGAGACTGTCTGGGGCATAGCGACCATGGAATGATAGAGTTATCAGTTCTTGGAGAAGCTAAGAGAAGGGTCAGCAAAACTGCTACCTTGGACTTCTGGAGGGTGGACTTTGGCCTATTCAGGGCACTGGTTGAGAGAGTCCCTTGGGAGACAGTCCTGAAGGGCAAAGGGGTCCAGGAAGGCTGGACATTTTTCAAGAATGTAATCTTGATGGTGCAGGAGAAGGCCATCCCCACACATTGTAAGACAAACCAGAAGGAAAGATGACTGGCCTGTCTGAACAGGGAGCTCCTGCTGGAACTCAGTGGAAAAAAGAGAGTTTATGGCCTTTGGAAGAAGGGACAGGCAACTCAAGAAGCGTACAAGAATGTTGTTAAGTCATGCAGAAATAAAATTAGAAAGGCAAAAGCCCAGCTATAAATCCTTCTGGCCACTGTCATAAAAGACAAAATGTTTCTACAAATACATTAACAGTAAAAGGAGGGCCAAGGAGAATCTCCATCCTTTACTGGATGCAAAGGGAAACACTGCCACAAAGGATGAGAATAAGACTGAGGTACTAAATGCCTTCTTTGCTTCAGTCTTGAATAGTCAGACCAGTTATCGTCAGGGTACTCAGCCCCCGGAGCTGGAAGACAAGGGTGGTGACCAGAGTAAACCCCCCATAAGCCAGCAGGAATCAATTATAGACTTGCTACGTCAACTAGACTCTCACAAGTCTATGGAGCCAGATGGGATCCACCCAAGAGTACTGAGGAAGCTGGCAGAAGAGTTTGCTAAGCCACTCTCCATCATTTACCAGCAGACCTGGTCAACGGGGGAGGTCCCAGATGACTGGAGGCTTGCTAATGTGATGCCCATCTACGAGAAGGGCTGGAAGGAGGATCCAGGGAACTACAGGCTTGTCAGCTGGACCTCGGTACCCTGGAAGGTTATGGAGCAGATCATCTTGAGGGTGATCACACAGGATGTCCGGGACAACTGGGGGATCAGGCCTAGCCAGCATGGGTTTATGAAGGGCAGGTCCTGTTTGACTAACCTGATCTCCTTCTATGACAGGGTAACTTGCCTGGTGGATGAGGGGAAGGCTGTGGATGTTGTTTACCTGGACTTTAGTAAAGCCTTCATTTCTGTCTCCCACACCATTCTCCTAGAGTAGCTGGTGGATCATGGCTTAGACAGGTGTATTCTTCGCTCGTTTAAAAAATGGCTGGCTGGCTGGGCCCAGAGAGCTGTGGTGAATGGAGTTAAATCCAGTTGGATGCTGGTCACAAGTGGTGTTCCCCAGGGCTCAGTGCTGGGGCCCGTCTTGTTTAATATCTTTATCAACTATTTGGATGAGTGGATTGAGTGTACCCTCAGTAAGTTTGCAGCTGACACCAAGTTGGGTGGGAGTGCTGATCTGCCTGAGGGTAGGGAGGCTCTGCAGAGGGATCTGGACAGGCTAGATAGATGGGCGGAGACCGATTTTATGAGGTTCAATAAGGCCACGTGCTGGATCCTGCACTTTGGTCACAACAACCCCATGCAACACTACAGGCTTGGGGAAGAGTGTCTGGAAAGCTGCCCAGTGGAAAAGGACTTGGGTGTGCTGGTCGACAGCCAACTGAAAATGAGCCAGCAGTGTGCCCAGGTAGCCGAGAAGGCCAACAGAATCCTGGCTTGCATTAGAAGAGGTGTGACCAGCAGGACTAGTGAAGTGATTCTGACCCTGTACTCAGCTCTGGTGAGGCCGCACCTTGGATACTGTGTTCAGTTTTGGGCCCCTCACTACAGGAAGGACACTGAACTGCTGGTGTGTGTCCAAAGAAGAGCAACAAAGCTGGTGAAGGGTCTGGAGCACAAGTCTTATGAGGAATGGCTGAGGGAACTGGGGTTAACTGGGGTTGTTTAGTCTGGAGAAGAGTAAGCTGAGGGGAGACGTTATTGCTCTTTACAGCTACCTGAAAGGAGGTTGTAGAAAGGCAGAGGTCGGTCTTTTCTCCCAGGTAACTACTGATAGGACAAGGGGTAAACGTGTCAAGTTGAGCCAGGAGATGTTTAGGCTATAAATGAGAAAAATTTCATCACGGAAAGGGTTGTCAGGCATTGGAAAAGGCAGCCCAAAGAAGTGGTGGAGTCCCCATCACTGGAGGTATTTAAGAAACGTGTAGATGAGGTGCTAAGGGAATCACAGAATCACAGAATCCTAAGGGTTGGAAGGGACCTCGAAAGACAATATGGAATGTCACTCGAGCAAATGGACCACCATGGAGAGAGGG
Source organism: Podargus strigoides (assembly GCA_028020825.1). Lineage (NCBI taxonomy): Eukaryota > Metazoa > Chordata > Aves > Caprimulgiformes > Podargidae > Podargus > Podargus strigoides. Next base: position 3,434,541 of record CM051662.1, on the reverse strand, counting down.
ATATGCATTCACCAGAAACCCACAAGACCAAAGAAAACTTGGGTCTCCTTTTTGCGGGTCGGTGGGGACATCGCTGTTATTGTGTTAATTACATCTAATGGGATCTGGCGAAGTCCATCCTGCCATTTAACTCCTAGAAACTGGATTTCTCGAGCATGTCCCTTGACCTTGCCTATCTTGATGGCAAAACCTGCTTTCAGTAGAGTTTGAATTACTCACCTCCCTTTCTCAAAAACTTCTGCTGCTGTGTTACACCATACAATGTCAACATCAATATACTGCAGATGCTCTGGCTCTCCACCCTTTTCTAGTGCAGAGTGGATCAGTCCATGGCAAATCTTGGGACTGTGCTTCCACCTCTGGGGCAGTCGATTCCATGTGTACTGGACACCTCTTCAGGTGAAAGCAAACTGTGGCCTGCACTCTACCGCCAACGGAATTCAGAAGAATGCATTGGCGATATCAATTGCGGCGTACCACTTGCCTGCCTTGGACACCAGTTCATACTGGAGTTCTAGAATGTCCGGCACGGCAGCACTCAGTGGTGGTGTGACTTCATTCAGGCCACGATAGTCCACAGTCAGTCTCCACTCTCCATTGGACTTTTGCATGAGGTTTTTTGCATGAGGTCAATTGCATGAGGTTTAACAAGGGCAAGTGCCAGGTCATGCACTTTAGTCACAACAACCCCATGCAATGCTACAGGCTTGGAGAAGAGTGTCTGGAAAGCCGCCGGGTGGAAAAGGACCTGGAGATGTTGGTTGACAGCCGACTGAACATGAGCAAGCAGTGTGCCCAGGTGGCCAAGAAGGCCAACGGCATCCTGGCCTGTATCAGAAATGGTGTGACCAGCAGAATTAGGGAGGTGATCGTGTCCCTGTACACGGCACTTGTGAGACCACACCTTGAGTACTGTGTCCTGTTCTGGGCACCACAGTATAAGAAGGACATTGAGGTGCTGGAGCGAGTCCAGAGAAGGGCAACAAGGCTGGTGAGAGGTCTGGAAAACAGGCCTTATGGAGACCGGCTGAGGGAAATGGGGTTGTTTAGCCTGGAGAAGAGGAGACTGAGAGGAGACCTCGTTGCCCTCTACAACTACCTAAAAGGAGGTTGTAGTGAGGCTGGTGTTGGTCTCTTCTCCCAAATTACTAATGATAGGACGAGAGGAAGTGGCCTCAAGTTGCGTCAGGGGAAGTTTAGATGGGATATTAGGAAGAAGTTCTTTACTGAGAGGGTGGTTAGGCATTGGAACAGGCTGCCCAGGGAGGTGGTGTAGTCGCCGTCCCTGGAGGTGTTTAAAAAATGAGTACTTGAGGCTATGTTCTAGTGGTTAGGGAGATGCTGGGATAAAGGTTGGACTTGATGATCCTGGAGGTCCTTTCCAACCATAGTGATTCAATGATTCTACTCAGACCCCTGCAAAGGGTGTTGGCACTGCTCCAACTCACACAGCACACACTGTCACTACTCAGATCCCAGAAAGGAGCACTGGCACTGTTCCAGCTCCTCTCCCCTGCACGAGTACTATGCTTCTCAAACTCCAGCAATGAGCAGCACAGCTACGCTGACTGCTGCTGTGGCCACTCCTACTCAACCTGAACTGTTGCCAGTCGCCACTGTGACCCGAAATATAAAAAAAAAAGACAGCTCATGCCCCTTTCCCCAGCATGAAGGACATGACAAAGGATCTCTGATGAAGATGAGGGAGAGGGTCGTTCCCAAGCATACCAGGAAAAGAGTCAAAGAATCACAGAATGTTAGGGATTGGAAGGGACCTCAAAAGATCATATAGTCCAACCCCCTGCCGGAGCAGGATTACGTAGATCAGGTCACACAGGAATGCACCCAGGCGGGTTTTGAATGTCTTCCAGTGTTCTGTTACCCTCACTGTGAAGAAGTTCTTCCTCACAGTTATGTGGAACCTCCTATGCTCCAGCTTGCACCCGTCGCCCTTTGTCCTATCATTGGATGTCACTGAGAAGAGCCTGGCTCCATCCTCATGACACTCACCCTTTACATATTTATAAACATTAATAAGGTCACCCCTCAGTCTCCTATTCTCCAAGATAGAGACCGAGCTCCCTCAGCCTTTCCTCATAAGGGAGATGTTCCACTCCCTTAATCATCTTTGTGGCTCTGTGCTGGACTCTCTCAAGCAGTTCCCTGTCCTTCTTGAACTGAGGGGCCCAGAACTCGACACAATATTCCAGATGTGGCCTCACCAGCGCAGAGTAGATGGGAAGGAGAACCTCTCTTGACCTACTAACCACACCCCTACTAATACACCCCAGGATGCCATTGGCCTTCTTGGCCACGAGGGCGCATTGCTGGCTCATGGTCATCCTGCTGTCCACCAGGACTCCCAGGTCCCTTTCCCCTACACTGCTCTCCAGCAGGTCAGTCCCCAACTTATACTGGCACATGGGGTTGTTCTTCCCCAGATGCAAGACTCCACACTTGCCCTTGTTATATTTCATTAAATTTCTCCCTCCCCAACTCACCAGCTTGTCTAGGTCTCTCTGAATGGCAGCACAACCCTCTGGTGTGTCAGCCACTCCTCCCAGTTTTGTGTCATCAGCAAACTTGCTGACAGTGCACTCTATTCCCTCATCCAAATCATTGATGAATATACTGAATAGTACTGGTCCCAGTACAGACCCCTGAGGGACTCCACTAGATACAGGCCTCCAACTAGACCCTCTCCCATTGTCCACAACTCTCTGGCTTCTTTCCCTCAGCCAGTTCACAATCCACCCCACTACCCAATCATCCAGACCACACATCCTCAGTTTATCTGCGAGGATGCTGTGGGAGACTGTGTCAAACGCTTTACTGAAAACAAGATAAACCACATCCACTGCTTTATCATCATCTATCCATTGGGTTATGTCCTCATAAAAGGCTATCAGGTTGGTTAAGCATGACTTCCCCTTGGTGAAGCCATGTTTACTGCCCCTAATGTCCCTCTTATCCTTGATATGCCTAGAGACCACTCCAAGGACAAGTTGTTCCATCACCTTTCCAGGGATGGAGGTGAGGCTGACCTGTCTATAGTTACCCAGGTCTTCCTTCTTGCCCTTTTTGAAGACCGGAGTGACATTTGCTTTCCTCCAGTCCTCAGGCACATCTCCTGTTCCCCATGACTTACCAAAGATGATGGAGAGTGGCCTAGCAATGACATCCGCCAGCTCCCTCAGCACCCGCGGGTGCATCCCATCAGGACCCATGGATTTATGGATTTATGGATGTCCAGATTGCTTAATTGGTCCCTAACCCAGTCCTCATCAACCAGGACAAACTCCTCCTCTATTCTGACTTCTTCTGGGTCCTCAGGGGTCCAGGGTTCCTCAGGACAGCCTCCAGCATTATAGACAGAGGCAAAGTAGGCATTCAGTAACTCTGCCTTCTTTTTATCCTCTGTCACCAGGGCACCCACCTCATTCACCCGTGGGCCTACATTACCTCTAGTGTTAGTTTTATCTGCAATGTATTTGAAGAAGCCCTTTCTGTTGTCCTTGACCTTTCTTGCAAGGTTTAATTCCAAGGAGGCCGTAGGTTTCCTAGTTGCCTCCTTCTACCTGCTGGCCACACTTCTTTTGATGCAGCCCAGGACACAGTTGGCCTTCTGGGCTGCAAGTGCACATTGCCGGCTCATGTTGAGTTTTCCATCAACAGGCACTCCCCATCAAAAGAAGCAACGAGTGGATCAGGCTGCTAATGTGTTCCAAATAAATCTGGACTGGGAACGTAAAGGTGAACTATTTTTAGCTCGGTGGGCCCATGACACTTCAGGTCATCAAGGAAGAGATGCAACATACAGATGGGCTCGTGACCGAGGAATGAACTTAACCATGAATGCTTCTGCGCAGGTTATCCACTATTGTGAAACATGCGCCGCAGTCAAGCAAGCTAAATGGTGAAAACCTTTGTTGTATGCAGGATGATCGCTGAAGTATAAGTATGGGCAAGCCCGGCAAACTGACTATATCACACTAAGTGTTACGTGCTTACAATGGTGGAAGCAAGTACTGGATGGCTGGAAACATATCCTGTGCCTCATTCCACTGCCCAGGATACTATCCTGGGCCTTGAAAAGCAAGTCTTGTCATGACATGGTACTCCAGAAAGAATTGAGTCAGACAATGGGACTCATTTCAAGTACAGTCTTATAGCTAACTAGGCAAAAGAACATGGTATCGTGTGCGTGTATCACATTCCCTATCATGCACCAGCCTCTGGGAAAATTGAACGATACAATGGACTGCTAAAAACTACCCTGAAAGCAATGGGTGGTGGAACCTTTAAAAACTGGGACAAACATTTGGCACAAGCCACTTGGTTAGTTAACACCAGGAGTTCCATCAGTCGAGCTGGTCCTGCTCACTCAGACCTTCTACATACAGTAGAAGGGGACCAAGTCCCTGTGGTACATGAAAGGAATCTGTTGGGAAAACTGTTTGGGTTTTTCCTGCTTCAGGCAAAGGAAAACCCATTTGTGGGATTGCTTTTGCTCAAGGACCTGGATATACTTGGTGGGTGATGCTGGAGAATGGTAAAGTCCAATCTGGACCTCAAGGAAATGTAACTCTGGATTAGAATACTCAGTCTTGATCTGTATGATGTTAATTGTTGCATAATGTTAACAGTGTTCAATAAGTGTCTTTCAGGATAACATCATCTGATGGAACCGGAGCTAGCTTCATTGGGTGGCGACCAGAAACCTCCTTGAGGCTGATAACCCATGGGCACAAACTATGACAAACTTTGTACCATCTCTCCTGCCCTGAGAGACTGCTACAATGGATGAAAACCTGCAGTCCTGGACTAAAGGGACTTAATGAACTTTTGTATAGAAATTCTTTCGATGCTATCTTGGGGCCTTCCCACAGTATAAGGGTGCAAAAGTGTTGCACCCACAGGGAGGAGTGTACAGGAACGGTGACCCAAATTGACCAGCTAAGTATTCCATCCCATACACGTCAAGTTCAGTATAAAGCTGAGGGATCACAGGGGCCAAGTTTTCTTCTACGGCCGGTGCCCTGGGAGAACTCTGTCTTTTCTGCTGTCTTCAATCCTTATCCATGCATTCCCGAATCCAGCTCCCATCTGCCACTGTGGCATGGCGATGTGTGTGTGTGTTTGGTATATATTGGTCAGGTATATATTTGTATATATTTCATTTTTTCCCCATTATTATATTTTCTTTCTATTGGCATTATTTCATTAAAGCTGTTTTCGTTTTTTCCAGTCTTTAAGTCTCTCTCCCTTCTTTCCCTTCCCCTGTCCGGGAAGGAAGAGGGGTTAACAGAGAGCATCTGTCATCTGTTTAGTCTCCAGCCCAGCCCCAAACCTTGACACTAATGTGTTACTAAAGCATTTTTCTGTTCTACTTTTGAGCAGATTCCCCCACCTTTCCTTCTTCTCAGCTGCTGTCGACATTTAGCCTGTACCTGGGGCTAAACTCTAGCAGTTGTTCTGCCACCTGATGACCTCTCCCCAGGTGAGAAGAGGAATCAGAGAAAAAAGGGAGAAGCCCCATGGGTTGAAGTAGAAACAGATTTAATGAAATAACAAAACTAATACAATCACCAACATAAAGTCCATATGCATAGGGAAAAATAATACCTCCTCTATCTTCATGAGAATTAATTATGCATATTCAGCAACCCCACATCCTCTAAAACTGCTTTTAGGGCAGCCCTAAATTGGTCAGGCAGTTGGACTAGATGATCATTCTGGATGTTCCAACTGAAGTAGTCTAGTCTAGTCTATATCCTTAATTCCCCTCCCAAGCCCAAATCAACTTCTCAGTCAGTTTTTCCCTCTGCTTAGTCCACTGTTGGAGTCCAGTTACTCACATACCAGAAAACACTTGGAGTTCACCATGAGACACATTACACAAATAACTATTTTTGCCTGTTAAGGAGCTGTTCCAAATGTTCTCTTTTATCCTCCTAACACTTGTTCTGCTGTCAAGCAACCTGCAGTTTTCTTGTTCAGCAACAGCCCTCATGGCAAGATGAGTCATCTGAAAACCAGAATAACTCATCCGACCTGGTAATTGCTCCAAAGGCTTTGCTCAGAGGCTTGGGAAAGACCTTTGAAGTGACCTAAGATGACTGAAAAAACATGAAATCTCAGAGTGCATAATATTCAACTCTTTCAAGTACTCTGAAAATCTGGGAAATAAAAATGGGAGCATGTGTTTCATGACTGGTGTGAGAGCCAACACTTAAAGAGGCCTTCTCATGTCTCAGACATCCTCATGGGGCTACACGAGTCCCTGCACGCACTGCCATGGGCTAAGACAAGGACAGAGCTACCTTGGCCTTCAAGAGCCAAAAGGACTCACCAGCAAAGCAAGGCATGAACAGCCAAGTCCATGTCACTAATTTGGGGGCACAGACCATGTTCTAGCTCCGTCACTGCCACCTGAGTTGGATGGGCAGGGAGACAGCTGCTCAGCAGACCCTAAGCTACCTAAGGTGATGCTACCCAGTGGTCCAGCATGGATCTTGGTGCATGTGAAACATAAGTATTTACCCAACGTGAGGGACTGGAAGCAAAATGCAGCAGTATCGGTTTCTGCATTGCTCCAGCTACACATTCTCCATCCTCAAACATAGCAAGTCTCAAGCAAGCTCGAACATGCTGTGGTTGCTATAGCCTAAAATCAGTACTGACTTCAAAAGAGGAGGTCAACTGTTTTTCAAGTTGTATATAGATGAAATTTGAGAGGTTGTGGTTGTTCCCATGGGATGTTACACCAACAGCAGCAAGCACCTCCTTGCCACACTGCAACCTGAATCACCCAATGGCTGAGAAATACCAAGTGGCACAAAGTTAAGGAAGTTGTTAAATTGGCATGGAAGGAAAAAAACTTTGACTGATGTACCTTGTGAGACATGGGGAGGCGGTTGCTTCAGGAAGCCTTGGGGAAGAGCGAGTCTTGCAAGCAACCTAAGTGTAAATAATCTTCTTTGACATGGGAAAGATGCACACAAAGTGAAAAGGTGGTCGGGAGAAATGAACCTTCACCACCAAGCTGTTCAAAGGATTAATTACCAATTAATTGTATCCCACACACTGAACAAGTTGTTCATCGAATGCATGAAAAATTTCTGTGCCAAATGCTACAATGAGACCAAGTCAGCATATGAACTCTTTGCTTAAAAAGAGACATTGAAAATAAACATCACAATTCAGTTACATTCAGTTGACCCAAATTTTGGTGGAGGTTGCCTGCAGAGAACCTGAGGCTATGCAAATTCCAGAAATGCGGCTGTCCACAATAAAACCCTTGGAAGAAATAGGGAGATTGGTACCACCATGCATCAACGTGCAAACACAAGGAGACAAGCCAGCAGATACGACATGAACCAGTTAGACAAAAATCATGGCTACCTGTCCTGGTTCCCCAGGCACAGACTCATGGGCCAGCCATGCAGGCAGGCCATGAGTAGCCCCAAGTCAGCTGAGAGTTCCAATCAGGTCAGCTGACTCACAGGTGTATCCCATACCACCTAGTCATGCTCATTATAAAAGGAGGGAGCTCAGCACTGTATAGTGACTGGCCCTGATGCCCCATGCATCCTTGGTGTGTATTATCTTAGAAGGGGATACTTCAAACACCTGAGGGGGTACCACTGGGCATTTGGTGTAGCAGCAGTTGAGATGGATAAAACTGAACTGCTGTCTCCCCTGCCTGGCTTATCAGAGGACACTTCCATTGTGGGGCAGATGAAGGTTGAGGACCAGAAGGTGCCTATTCCAACTACAACAGTGCACCAGCGACAGTATCGGACAAATCGAGACTCCCTGAACCCCATCCAGAAGCTGACTGGCCACCTAGAGAGCCAAGGGGTGATCAGCAAGACACACGCACCCTTTAATAGTCCTATTTGGCCAGTACAGAAGTCCAATGGAGAGTGGAGACTGACTGTAGACTATCGTGGCCTGAATGAAGCCACACCACCACTGAGTGCTGCCGTGCCGGACATTCTAGAACTCCAGTATGAACTGGAGTCCAAGGCAGACAACTGGTACAACGCAATTGATATCCTCAGTGCATTCTTCTGAATTCTGTTGGTGGTAGAGTGCAGGCCACAGTTTGCTTTCACCTGAAGAGGTGTCCAGTACACATGGAATCGACTGCCCCAGAGATGGAAGCACAGTCCCAAGATTTGCCATGAACTGATCCACTCTGCACTAGAAAAGGGTGGAGTGCCAGAGCATCTGCAGTATATTGATGTTGACACTGTATGGTGTAACACAGCAGCAGAGGTTTTCGAGAAAGGGAGGAGAGTAATTCAAACTCTACTGAAAGCAGGTTTTGCCATCAAGATAGGCAAGGTCAAGGGACATGCTCGAGAAATCCAGTTTCTAGGAGTTAAATGGCAGGATGGACTTCGCCAGATCCCGTTAGACGTAATTAACACAATAACAGCGATGTCCCCACCAACGAGCAAAAAGGAGACACAAGTTTTCTCAGGTGTTGTGAGTTTTGGGCGAATGCATATCCCAGACTACAGTCATATTGTGAGCCCTCTACATGAAGTGGCAAGGAAAAAGAATGACTTTGAATGGGGCCCTGAGCAGCAACAGGCCTTTGAACAAATTATGTAGGAAATTGTCCATGCAGTAGCCCTTGGGCCAGTCCGGATGGGTCAAGATGTTAAGAACATACTCTACACTGCAGCCAGGGAGAACAGCCCTACCTGGAGCCTCTGGCAAAAGGCACCAGGGGAAAATAAATGTCAGCCCTCAGGGTTTAGGAGCAAGGATACAAGGGATCAGAAGCCCGCTACGCTCCCACTGAAAAAGAAATACTGGCAGCATATGACGGAGTTCAAGCTGCTTCAGAAGTAGTTGGCACTGAAGCACAGCTCCTTCTGGCACCACAAATGCCAGTACTGAACTGGATGTTTAGAGGGAAGACTTCATCCCCACACCATGCAACAGATGCATTCAGTAAGTGGGTTGCACAGATCACTCAGCGGGCTAGAATAGGGAATCCCAATTGCCTGGGTATTCTGGAAGTAATCATGGACTGGCCAGAAGGCAGACTTAAGAGGGCCCCCAGGAGAAAAGGTGCTGCATGCTGAAGAGGCAACTCCATATGGTGATCTACTAGAAAATGAGAAACAGCATGCTTTGTTCACCGATGGATCCTGTCGTCTTGTAGGAAAACAGCGTAGGTGAAAACTGGCTGTGTGGAATTCTACACGATGGGTTGCAGAAGCAGCCAAGGGTGAAGGTGAATCAAGTCAGTTTGCAGCAGTAAAGGCCATCCAGCTCGCTTTAGATTTTGTGGAGCAGGAGAAAAGGCCAGTACTTTATCTGTACACTGACTCATGGATGGCGGTAAATGCCCGCTAGGGGTGGCTGAGACAATGGAAAGAAAATAACTGGCCTAGCAGAGGCAAGCCCATCTGGGCTGCCTCATTGTGGCGAGATATTGCTGCACGATTAGACAAGCTGGCTGTAAATGTACGCCCTGTAGATGCCCATGTACCCAAGAGTGGGGCCAATGAAGAACATCAAAACAACCAGCAGGTGGATAGGGCTGCAAAGGTAAAAATATCTCAAGTGGACCTGGACTGGCAACGCAAGGGTGAATTATTCTTAGCTTGATGGCCCATGATACAACAGTCCATCAAGGCAGGGATGCAATGTATAAATGGGCTTGTGACCGAGGGGTGGACTTAACCATGGACACTATTGCACAAGTCATCCATGAGTGGGAGACGTGCCACAATTGAACAAGCCAAACGGATAAGACCCCAGTGGTATAGAGGGCACTGGCTGAAATATAAATACGGTGAGGCTTGGCAGATTGACTACATCTCACATAGCCAAGCGGTATGGTGGAAGCCACGACTGGATGGCTAGAAACATATGCTGTGCCCGATTCCACTGCACATAACACTATTCTGGGTCTTGAAAAGCAAATATTGTGGCACTATGGAACCCCAGAAAGGATCGAGTCGGACAATGGAACCCATTTCCTAAATAGCCTGATAGACACCTGGGCTAAGGAGCATGGGATAGAGTGAATATATCACATCCCTTACTATCCACCAGCTGCTAGCAAAGTTGAGCGATGCAATGGGCTGCTGAATACCGCACTCAAAGCAATGGGTGATAGCACGTTTAAAAACTGGGATGAATATCTAGCGAAAGCTACTTGGTTAGTTAGTACTAGGGCGTCTGTCAATTGAGCTGGCCCTGCTCAGTTGGAGCTCCTTCATACTGTGGAAGGAGACAAAGTCCCAGTGGTGCATGTACAGAATATGTTGGGGAAAACAGTCTGGGTTACTCCTGCCTCAAGCCAAGGCAAACCCACTCGTGGGGTTGCCTTTGCTCAGGGACCTGGGTGTACATGGTGGATAACTCAAGGAGATGGACAATAAGGTGCATTCCACAAGGAGATCTAATTCTGGGTGAGAACAGGCAATAACTGGAATTGTGAGATATTAATTGTTATATGATGCTTCCTGTTAATGTTTTCCTAGTACCAGCATTCTCCCCGTGAATTGGACACCACAAAGCATCCCAGATTGGAGCCCCAGATGAACACTGCATTGCTTCGACCCATCCTAAAGGACTATCATTCAATGAACCTATACTTCTCTAAATACTGAGAAACACGAAGAGCAGACACTTGGGCATGATGTAGATGGCATGGGATAAAGTGTGGAATGATGTACTGGTTCCCAGGCACAGACTTATGGGCCAGCCATGCAGGCAGTCCATGAGTAGCCCTGAGTCAGATGAGAGTTCCAGTCAGGTCAGCTGACTCACAGGTGTATCCCATACCACCACATCATGCTCATTATAAAAGGAGGGAGCTCAGTGAGGGTGGGGTTCCTCCACCTCTCCTTGAGGCTCCTTGTTATTGGTGCTCTCTTCCTGCTGTCAGCATTGAACCAGGCTGAGTAGAACCCTTTATGTTTTGTGTTGATTTTTGTTTTCTCTTTTTTCATTCTTTTAAATCTGTCTATACTTCAGCTCACAGGCCTGTTCCTTTTTTCCCCAATTCTCCTTCCCATCTGAGGAGGGAGTCTTGGGTGATATACTAACTGCTATGGTTTTAGCCCTGAGTACTGGCTAACTGCAGACACTACCCCTTTCACTAAATAAGCTTGTCTCCCAGCTCTAACTCATAGCCTGGGGTCTTTTCCCTGTTCCTTATCTTTATCACACCCTATTAATATTTATATTTAAAACCAAATTATTTTGAAATAAATTTTGTTGAACTAAAAATTCTTGAAACTGAAACAGTCCAACCAAGTATGGCCTAAATACACTCATGTCAGGGAGGTTCTTGTTCAACATATTCATCCATGACCTGGATGAGGGGGCAGAGTGTATCCTCAGCAAGTTTGCTGATGATACCAAGCTGGGAGGGGTGGCTGACACTCCAGAGGACTGTGCTGCCATCCAGTGGAACCTCGACAGGCTGGAGAGCTGGGCAGAGAAGCACCTCATGAGGTTCAAGAAGGGCAAGTGTAGAGTGCTGCACCTGGGGAAGAAGAATGCCAGGCACCAGTATAGGTTAGGGGGGGACCTCCTGGAAAGCAGTTCTGAGGAGAAGGATCTGAGAGTCCTGGTAGACAGTAAATTATCCATGAGCCCGCAATGTGCCCTTGCCACCAAGAAGGCCAATGACATCCCGGGCTGCATAGGCAAGTGTGTGGCCAGTAGGTCGAGGGTGGTTATTCTCCCCCTCTGCTCTGCCCTGGTGAGGCCGCAACTGGAATACTGCATCCAGTTCTGGGCTCCCCAGTTGAAGAGAGACCAGGAACTACTGGAGAGAGTCCAGTGGAGGGCAACGAGGATGACTGGGGGATTGGAGCATCTCCCCTATGAGGAAAGGCTGAGAGAGCTGGGACTCTTTGGCCTGGAGAGGAGAAGGCTGAGGGGTGATTTGATTAATGCTTAAAAATACCTCAAGTGTGGGTTGAGGGAGGATGGAGCCAGACTCTTTTCAGTGGTTCCCAGTGACAGGACTAGGGGTAACGGGCACAAGCTGGAACATAGGAAGTTCCATTTAAATATGAGAAAGAACTCCTTTTTGGTGAGGGTGCCAGAGCACTGGAACAGGCTGCCCAGAGAGGTTGTGGAGTCTCCTTCTCTGGAGATTTTCAAGACTTGCCTGGATGCAGTCCTGAGTGATGCGCTCTAGGGGATCCTGCTTTAAAGTAGGGGAGTTGGACTAGATGATCTCTAGAGGTCCCTTCCAACTCTGACAATTCCCTGATTCATGTTCAAACCCACCAGCACAGTCAAGCTCAATATTTTACCTAAATTTCTGACTAATTGCCGAAGATTAACAACTTTTCACGGCTACCTTACTGATGGGGGTTCAAATCTCCAGAACAGAAATACATCCACCAGAAACTCTCCCAGAGTGGCTTTATGTCCTCTAATAAAGCCCTTTTATGCTAGAATGAACCCTCTCTGCAGACCTCCTTTCTTCAGGAGCAGGGAAGCTCACACCAACCTCATAGGTGATGCTGGATGAGCAGGCAAGCATATGCAGGTAACAACTGTTCTTTAAAAAACAACTGAGCAACAAAAACCCTCCACCAGCATCATTGCAAAAACCATAATAACCCCATGCCAAACCCATACAGGCAGCTGGAAATCAGCAGAAAGCCAAGGCTCTGCGGCAGTGAGACACTGCTCACCCTCCATTGCCCATACCGTAGCATGTCCACCCACATGCCTCCCATACAGTGCTCTTGCTAAATTAATTCAGCATGTTGCAGGAACAGATTTGTCCACAGCTCTGACAGAAGCTAAGGAAACAGTTGTAATGGCACAAAGTTCTCCATCCCATGCCCTTGCCTCCTGCCAACCCAATCCCCCATCATGCTGTGCCCTCAAATGACCAAGACTCTCCTAGTCTCTCCCAACATGCCAAACACCACTTGAACTCTTGTTCCCAGCTCTTATTTGGGCTCATCCACCTACCATTCATCGTCTACACTCACCAGTAGGAGATAGGACCTCTGAGCCACACTTAGGGGCTTGGAGGGAAATGTCACCCCCTCCAGAGATTGATTCCCAGCAGCTGCTCTCATCCATGCCAATCCTTCTGTCCAGGCTCTTGCACCCTCTTGGAAACAGTGAGGCTTGTTCACATTAACACTGCTAGACACCCTCCTTTGGAAACTAGATGTCAAATCTAACAATTGCATTTTAATTTGCAGCAATCATATGTTTCACTTACACTGCAATTTTCACCTTTGCAGCTAGCTCTTTGAGGCATGAACTAATTAATCCTGGTCCCTTTGCCAGCTCAAGAGTTAATACTTTCTGCTGCTTCAGTGCAAGTCTGAAATCCCATTTGCAGAAAAAGGAGATAACTTTCCACAATGCACAGGCAATAAACAGAAATGCGGTGACCACCTACATAGTTGCTCTCAGTGACGATAAGTATGGGTGAAGTTGGCTGTGTTGGTAGAGGTGTAGACCAACCATGGCAATACCACAAGCTTTAAGTGGCCCAAAGACAGCAGTGGATTCTTGATGGGATTCCTGTCCAATTGTATGTAAAAATCTCAATATTCAGTGTACAGCATTCACAGCCTAAAGTGAGCCAGAGAAAAAGGAACAACAAAAAGCCAGAGGATTTCTCAGGACACAAAAACCTCCAAGATATCCCCCAGCGTTAACAACAGTCCCACCACTGCACCTATAAGGAGCTCCCTACATCAAGTTGTAGGGTGCCCTTCAAATGACTCCCAAACTTTGAATCTTAATCCTGGTCAGAACAGAAGACGGCTATCATGTAAAAGGTCCTTTTTGAGGTTTTTCTGCAGCAAAGGTTTTCACACACACAATTTGTGTTGCAGCTAAATCTTCCCATTATGCAAAATTTTGACACCAGACTCCAAGTATCTCCTTGCTCTTCTAGACCTATTCAAGAACAACCACTCAAATTTTTCTATGGAAAAATAATGCTTTAATTATTATAATAATTTAAAATTTACCTTTTAATAACAAAAATGTAAGATTACTCAAAACATTTTAGTAGGGACAAATTTCCAGCTTCTTTCTTCTCAATGTATTGCATAAACACCTGAGTATTGCGTCCAGTTCTGGAACCCCCAACATCGAGCTGTTGGAGCAGGTCCAGAGGAGGGCCACAGAGGTGATCAGAGGGCTGGAGCACCTCTTCTATGAAGACAGGCTGAGGGAGTTGTGGTTGTTCAGCCTGGAGAAGGCTCCAGGGAGATGTTATAGCTGCCTTCCAGTACCTGAAGGGAGCTGTCCTAGTTCCCCAGTGACAGACCCATGGGCCAGCCATGCAGGCAGGCCATGAGTAGCCCTGAGTCAGCTGAGAGATCCAATCAAGGCATCTGACTCACAGGTGTATGCCATACCACTTCATCATGCTCATTATAAAAGGAGGGAGTTCAGTGAGGGTGGAGTTCCTCTTCCTGGGGCTCCTCCCTCTCGGTCTTCTGCTCCTGCTGTTGACCTCAAGGATCAGGCCAAGTAGAACCTTGTATACTTTATGTTGATTGTTGTATTAGTTTTGTTATTTCATTAAATCTGTTTCTACTTCAGTTCACGGGGCTTTTCCCTTTTTTCCCCCCCCGATTCCCCTTCTCAGCTGGGGAGGGGTCATGGGGTAGTAGAACTGCTACAGTTTAGCCCCAGGTACTGGCTAAACATACACGGGGCCTACAAGAAAGCTGGAAAGGGCCTTTTTACAAGGGCATATAGTGATAGGACAAGGGGTAATGGCCTTAAACTGGAAGAAGGGAGATTTAGACTAGATATTAGGAAGAAATTCTTTGCTGTGAGGGTGGTGAGACAGTGGAACAGGTTGCCCAGAGAAGTTGTGGCTGCCCCCTCCCTGGATGTGTTTAAGGCCAGGTTAGACAGGACTTTGAGCAACCTGGTCTACTGGAAGGTGACCCTGCCCATGGCAGAGGGGTAAGGACTAGATGATCTTTGAGGTCCTTTCCAACCCAAACCATTCTGGAATTCTATGATTTTATGATAAAGCTATAAGAAAAACAGAAAACTTACCCTTATAAAAATATGCAGAAAAACCAACCACTTTGTCTCTGCTCCTTCCCTCCCCAGGTCCATGTCCACCTTCCCCAGCTCTCTCCAATCTGGTATGGTACCTGGTCACCGCTTTGGTAAAGGCACAGCAGAAGGGACACCAAACATCGGTTGGAGCTCTTCTCCCACCAGGAAAAGGTTTTATCTATACCTATGCCACCATACAGGACCAAAGGACCTGATGGGCTTGGAAGTAGGAAATTAAGCCTACATGATCTTTCTGGATTCCCCAGGAAAGGGCCAAGCCTGTGTAGTTGTGTTCCTTCCAGATAGCATCAGAAGAGATGTGTTAGCCAAGGATGTGTTAGATATTTCAACTATGCACATGGATGAGGATGAGAACGGGCACTGAGAGCACAGAGAACTCCAGATGTGCCATAGAAACCCTGTACTAAGCCCCTGCCCAAGCCTTGGAGGAAACAGCTCAGGTCATCCCATTCCTGCCAAGAGCTTTAGCACTTGTTGACTGTCTACGGTTAGCCAGTACTCAGGGCTAAACTGTACCAGTTAGTATATCACCCAAGATTCCCTCCCCAGCTGGGAAGGAGAATCGGGGGAAAAAAAGGAAAAACCCCATTAGCTGAGGTATAGACAGATTTAATAGAATAACAAAACAGAAACAACAATCAAGACAATGCATAAAGGGTCTACTCAGCCTGGTTCAATGCGGATAGCAGGAACAGAGCGCCACCAACAAAGAGCCTCAGGGAGCAGAGGGACTCCGCTCTACCTGAGCTCCCTCCTTTTATGATGAGCATGACTAGGTGGTATGGGATACACCTGTGAGTCAGCTGTCTTGATTGGAACTCTCAGCTGACTCAGGGCTACTCATGGCCTGTCTGCATGGCTGGCCCATGAGTCTATGCCTGGGGAACCAGGACATTGACCTATTCAACTGAATCTGGAAGAAAAATGGAGACCTCAAAAGTAACTCAGCTACTGCAAGTTTCACAAAACTAGAGTGTGGGAAGCTCTCCCTTTAGTGAGCAGACTGGAATCACCCTATCTGCTCTACACAAATGGAAACTGAGAGATGAGACATCCTTCTTTGTGAGCCACTAGTGATACCAGACCTAGAAGACACCTTCCTCCATCCTCAGTAAGTAGCAACAGTTCTCCTAAATCAGGCAGCAAAGCAGCGAAGCATTTCACTTCCAGATCTTCAGACACCCAAGCAGGTGTCTGCTTCACAAGGTGCAGTGCTGCTTCACAAGGTGTATCCCGAAAACAAGTCCCAGAAAAAGTTAAACCTATATATTAGCTAAAGGACTTGATTTCTTTCTCAGCAGTCCTCTCCGACCATAACTGAACAGGGCTGCATTCACTACACGCTAGGAGTGTCACCTAGCAATTACAGGCAGAAAACAATTGAGTGTTTTTTTCAGAGCTGCTCTTTGATCATGGGCAGGTCACCCCACTGAAGGATTTAATTTCTTCCTCCGTCAGACAAGGCTACACCACCCTATATTCACTGGCAAAGTCTCAAAGTTACTCCCTGTTTTTCACTTTCTTTTTCTTTTGGAAATGAAACAAAGGTGACTGCAGCATCTATCAGCACTCGCAAAGCATGTCAGTGAGATGGAGAACCCCAAACTGCCCCCAGGATCATCCCTCACGTTTTGCTGAGCAAGAAAATCACTGCACTTCAGATCCAGACCCAAGGATGGGCAACAAAAGCCAGACATGGGCTGCCTAACCAGCATGGGGAAATTAATTACATCTTCAGTTGGGAGATCCTGCCAGCCTCTTCGTAAGCAGCGCCCACCCACACTCCAATGCTGATGTGGTTAGCCAAGGATTTGTGGCATTACATGCTGCCTGCTGATGTCAGCAGATTTAAGTCAGCAAGCAGACAAAATCACTGCCAACTTGAGAAGTTTATATGACAGTGGTGCTGGTCGCAGGAGCCTCAATCCAGTTCTGGTCCTAGTGACATTGGCCACTGCCTGAGACCATGATCCATTCCCACCCTTCTCTGCAACATCCACTGGGGAGGATTTCCTCATAGAATCACCATGGTTGGAAAGGACCTCCAAGATCAAGTCCAACCTTTATCCCATCATCTCCCTAAACACTAGACCAAAGCCTCAAGTGCTTCATCTACTCATTTTTTAAACACCTCCAGGGACGGCGACTACACCACCTCCCTGGGCAGCCTGTTCCAATGCCTAACCACCCTCTCAGTAAAGAACTTCTTCCTAATATCCCATCTAAACTTCCCCTGACGCAACTTGAGGCCATTTCCTCTCGTCCTATCATTAGTAATTTGGGAGAAGAGACCAACACCAGCCTCACTACAACCTCCTTTTAGGTAGCTGTAGAGGGCAATGAGGTCTCCTCTCAGTCTCCTCTTCTCCAGGCTAAATAACCCCATTTCCCTCAGCCGGTCTCCATAAGGCTTGTTTTCCAGACCTCTCACCAGCCTTGTTGCCCTTCTCTGGACTCGCTCCAGCACCTCAATGTCCTTCTTATACTGTGGTGCCCAGAACAGGACACAGTACTCAAGGTGTGGTCTCACAAGTGCCGTGTACAGGGACACGATCACCTCCCTAATTCTGCTGGTCACACCATTTCTGATACAGGCCAGGATGCCGTTGGCCTTCTTGGCCACCTGGGCACACTGCTTGCTCATGTTCAGTCGGCTGTCAACCAACATCTCCAGGTCCTTTTCCACCCGGCGGCTTTCCAGACACTCTTCTCCAAGCCTGTAGCATTGCACGGGGTTGTTGTGACTAAAGTGCATGACCCGGCACTTGCCTTTGTTGAACCTCATACAATTGGCCTTGGCCCATTGCTCCAGACTGTCCAAATCCCGCTGCAGAGCCTCCCTACCCTCAGGCAGATCGACACTCTCACTCAGTTTCGTGTCATCTGCAAATTTACTGAGGGTGCATTCGATCCCGTCATCCAGGTCATCAATAAAGACATTAAACAAGACCAGCCCCAAGACCGAGCCCTGAGGGACACCACTTGTGACCGGTCTCCATCTGGATTTAACTCCAACTCCTCTGGGCTCGGCCATCCAGCCAGTTTTTAACCCAGTGAAGAGTCCACCTGTCTAAGCCATGAGCCGCCAGCTTCTCCAGCAGAATGCTGTGGTAAACAGTGTCAAATGCCTTACTGAAGTCCAGGTAGACAACATCCACTGCTTTTCCCTCATCCACTAGGAAGGTCACCTGATCATAGAAGGAGATTAGGTTGGTTAAACAGGACTTGCCCTTCGTGAACCCATGCTGGGTAGACCTGATCCCCCTGTTGTCCTGCACTTGCTGCATGATCTCCCCCAAGATAAACCATTCCATAATCTTCCCTGGCACCGAGGTCAGGCTGACGGGCCTTTAGTTCCCCAGATCCTCCTTCCTGCCCTTCTTGTAAATGGGCGTCACATTGGCAAGTTTCCAGTCATCCGGGATCTCACCCGATAACTAGGACTGCTGATAGATGATGGAGAGAGGCTCGGCAAGTTCCTCCGCCAGCTCCCTCAGCACTCTCAGATGGATCTCATCTGGCCCCATAGACTTATGGGTGTCTAATTGACTCAGCAGGTCCTTCATTACTATTTCCTGGATTACGAGGGGTTTATTCTGATCTCCATCCCAATCTTCCAGTTCAGGGGACTGAATACCATGAGGATAAGTGGTCTGGCTGTTAAAGATCGAGGCAAAGATGGCATTAAGTACCTCAGCCTTTTACTCATCCTTGGTAACATTGTTCCCTCTTGCATCCAATAAAGGATGGAGATTCTCCCTGCATCTTTTTTTGTTGTTAATATATTTGTAAAAACTCTTCTTATTATTTTTTGCGGCAGTGGCCAGGCTGAGTTCAAGCTGGGCTTTTGCCTCCCTAATGTTCTTCCTACACAACCTAACTAAATCCTTATACTCTTCCCGAGTAACCTGCCCCTTCTTCCAGTGGTGGTAGACTCTCTTCTTTCTCCTAAGTCCCAGCAAAAGCTCCCTGTTCAGCCAGGCCGGTCACTTTCCCTGCCAGTTTGTCTTACTATACCTGGGGACAGCCTCCTCCTGCATCTCTAACAGTTTCTTCTTGAAAAGAGTCCATCCTTCCTGAACCCCTTTGCCCTCTAGGACTGTTCCCCAAGGGACTTTCTCAACCAGTGTTTTAAACAGGTTGAAGTCTGCCCTTTGGAAGTCCATGGTGAGAGTTTTGCTGCCCCCCCTCCTAACTGGGCTAAGGATCGAGAACTGTATCATTTCATGATTGCTTAGCCCAAGATGGCCTCCGACCACCACATCACCTACCAGTCCTTCCGTGTTTGTGAACAACAGGTCTAGGAAGGCACCTTTCCTGGTGGGATCACTTACCAGCTGAGTCAGGAAGTTATCTTCCATGCATTCCCGGAACTTCTTGGACTGCGTTCTCTCTGCTGTGTTATATTTCCAGCAGATGTCTGGTAAGTTCAAGTCCCCCACAAGAACAAGGGCCTGCGACTTTGCAGCTTCTGCCAGTTGTCTACAGAACAGTTCATCGACCTCTTCACCCTGGTCAGGTGGCCTGTAGTAGACTCCCATCAGGATATCTGCCTCGTTGGCCTTTCTTAACTTAACCCATAAACATTCTACTGGCTCATCACGCTTATCAATCTCCATACAGTCAAAACACTCCCTAATATAGAGCGCCACCCCACCGCCCTTTCTACCTTGCCTGTTCCTCCTGTAGAGCTTATAGCCATCCACTGCAGCACTCCACTCATGAGAGTCATCCCACCACGTTTCCATGATGGCAACTACATCATAGTTGTCATGCTGCACAACGGCTTCCAGCTCCTCCTTTTTGTTGCCTATGCTGCGTGGATTAGTGTAGAAGCACTTGAGCCGGACTGACGACTTCCTTACCAACTGTGGCCTGCCTCCTTTGGGTTCAACTCTAGCAGGCCTGATTTTATCCCCTTCCCCCTTCAAACCTAGTTTAAAGCCCTTTCAATGAGGCCAGCCAGCTCATTTGCCAGGATTCTTTTTCCCCTCTGAGACAGATTAGCTCCATCTGCCTCTCACAGACCCCGCGTAGCATAAAGCTCCCCATGTGTAAAAAACCCAAAATTCTGTCTGTGGCACCAGTCTCTTAGCCACTTGTTTATCAGGTGGGTCTTCCTTTCTTTAACAGTATTCTTCTCTTCCACCAAGGGAACTGAGGAGAACACCACCTGGGCTCCTGATCCCTCAAGTGATCTCCCCATAGCCCTGAAATCTTTTTTATTTGTCTTCAGGCTCCTCTCACAAGCATCATCACTACCAGTCTGGATAACTAATAGTGGATAGTAATCTGTTGGCCGTATCAGTCTGGGGAGTTTCTTAGTGATATCCCTCACCCTGGCCCCAGGGAGGCAGCAGACTTCTCTGTGGAGTGTATCCGGCTGGCATATGGGGGCCTCTGTTCCTCTCAGGAGGGAGTGAGCAACTACCATTACCCTTTTCTTCTTGTTAGAGTTGGTCCTAACTCGTGGGGGAGACCAACTTAACTTGGGTGACCCCTCTGATGGACCCTCGTCTCCATTTTTGTCTGTTTGTCCCTCCAGATGTCCCTCCATTTTGAGAGCCCCATACCTGTTCTGCAAGGGTAGCTGGGAAGGGGAGGGCGGGCGGGATGTGATTCACCTGCCTCATCGAGCAGGGACCTGTTTCCATTCCTTTTCACCTCTTAGATCTCCCTTGCCATCGGGTACAGGAAGAGGGAGGGGATCCTCTCTTTCTAGGGGAGCCTCCACCCACTGCCCTGTCATCAAGAATGGTAGGGCCTGACTCCACCAGTCTACCTCCCTCGCACACTCCCTTATCATCCTCAGCCTCTCCACCTCCTCCTTTATCTCTGTCACCAGGCTGAGCAGATCATTCACCTGCTCACAGCACACACAGCCCACCCCCCGTTACCAGGGAGATGCTGTGGCATTCCCTGCAGCCTGTTGCCTGCACAATTGCATCCAGCTCTGTCTGGGTTCCCACATCCAGTTTTGTCTTCCTCTGCCTGGTGGAGACCATTGTTCTTTCAGTGATAATTTCCCCCAGGAGCTGATCTCTGCAGCAGTCAGTTGCTAGCACCTCAGCTCCTTGCTGCTTCCCTAGTTCACGGCTCCTTGGCGCCTTCTCCACGCCCTGCTCGGGCAAACTGCCTCGGGCAAACTGCCATGTCCCGCCGTAGAGATCTGCCGCACTCCGTGGTCGCTCGCGCTCCCCACGGGCATTTACAAACCGCCCACGCGGCTCGGGGTCCCGCCTCTGCCGCGCCTGACTGGCTGCCGCGCACTTCCTGGAACCGTTGGGGCTCCGGCTCAGGATGCGAGGGGGGGCGGATCCCTGGCTCAATTTCCCATGGACAGATCCCCTCTGCACTAGAAAAGGGTGGAGTGCCCAAGCATCTGCAGTATATTGATGATGGCGTTGTATGGGGTAACACAGCAGAAGAAGTTTACTAGAAAGGGAGGAGAGTAATTCAAACTGTACTGAAAGCCGGGTTTGCCATGAAAAGAGGCAAGGTCAAGGGATGTGCTCGATAAATCCAGTTCCTAGGAATTTAATGACAGGATAGGCATCTCCCGGTCCCATTAGATGTAATTAATGAAATAACACTCATGTTTCCGCCAACTAACGAAAAGGAGACCCAAGTTTTCTTAGGTGTTGTGGGTTTTGGGCGAATGCATATCCCAGACTACAGTCATGTTGTAAACCCTGTACATGAAGTGAGCAGAAAAAGAATGACTTTGAATGGGACCCTGAGCAACACCAGGCCTTTGAACAAATTATGTAGGAAATTGTCCATGGAGTAGCCCTTGGGCCAGTCCGGATGGGTCAAGATGTTAAGAACATACGCTACACTGCAGCCGGGGAGAACAGCCCTACCTGGAGCCTCGGGCAAAAGGCACCAGGGGAAACTCGAGGCCGACCCTTAGGGTTTTGGAGCTGAGGGTACAGAGGATCAGAAGCCCGCTACACTCCCACTGAAAAAGAAATACTGGCAGCGTATGTAGGAGTTCAAGCTTCTTTAGAAGTAGTTGGCACTGAAACACAGCTCATCCTGGCACCACGCTTGCCAGTATTGAATTGGATGTTTGGAGGGAAGATCCATCCACGCACCACGCTTGCCAATATTGAATTGGATGTTTGGAGGGAAGACTCCATCCACGCACCACGCAACTGATGCGATGTGGAGTAATTGGGCTGCACTGATCACTTGGTGGGCTAGAACAGGAAATCCCAGTCACCTGGGTATTCTGGAAGTAATCATGGACTGGCCAGAAGACAAAGACTTAAGAGGGCCCCCAGGAGAAAAGGTGCTGCATGCTCAAGAGGCACCCCCATACAGTGACCTACCAGAAAACGAGAAGCAGCATGCTTTGTTCATCGATGGATCCTGTCGTCTTGTAGGGAAACAGCCTAGGTGGAAAGCGGCTGTGTGGAATCCTACAAGATGGGTTGCATAAGCAACCGAGGGTGAAGGTGAATCAAGTCAGTTTGCAGCAGTAAAGGCCATCCAGCTCGATTTAGATATTGCCGAGCGGGAAAAATTGATACAGGGGCAAAAGAGTTAATAGAAATAGTTTAATTAAAGAAGTATGCAGCTCTTGCTTGGGAAGTATGTAATCTTGCCTCTCTTGCTTGGGAACCTTGCCTGCTAGATGAAACAGGTGCTACAGGCTGCTGATTTGAAGAAGACCATTGAGAAAAGGGAGGATGGCTCCTGCTCCTTCTGATAAGAGGAAGGTCAGTTCCCACCATCTCAGCATTCGAGCTGGTGGGAACTGACGCCGCGGCCTGGAGAAGAGCCAGAGGCCCACAGAGCATGTGCAGCCAACTGAGGAAGACTTGGAGCCTTCCTCCCGAGACCCCTGAAGTGGACCACCAGGGAGCACTGCAAAGGTGCAACCAGGCGAAGCAAGAGGCGTGGAATATTGTAATGACCTGATACAATGATGTAATGTTTATGATACACTCCTCATGAATATGTATTACTTAGTGCTATAAAAGAAACACGCTTTGGCCCCCTAGGTGTGCAAGTTTGGAGGAGCAATCCCCCTTGCACCCGGCGCTGAATAAACATACCTACTTTATAACTTTACGAGAGTTATAGAGCCTTTTCCGCGTGTCAAAATGGCCAGTACTTTATCTGTACACTGACTCATGTATGGCGGCAAATGCCCTCTGGGGCTGGCTCAGACAATGGAAAGAAAATAACTGGCCTAGCAGAGGCAAGCCCATCTGGGCTGCCTCATTGTGGCGAGGTATTGCTGCCCGATTAGACAAGCTGGTTGTAAAGGTACGCCATGTAGATGCCCACGTACCCAAGCGTTGGGCCAATGAAGAACATCAAAACAACCAGCAGGTGGATTGGGCTGCAAAGGTAAAAATATCTCCAGTGGACCTGGACTGGCAACGCAAGGGTGAATTATTCTTAGCTCGATGGGCCCATGATACATCAGGCCATCAAGGTTGAGATGCGATGTATAAATGTGCTCATGACTGAGGGGTGGACTTAACCATGAGCACTACTGCACAAGTCATTCATGAGTGCGAGGTGTGCCACAATTAAACAAGCCAAACGGATAAGACCCCAGTGGTATAGTGGGCACTGGCTGAAATATAAATACAGTGAGGCCTGGCAGATTGACTACATCTCACTGCCGCGAACACGCCAAGCCAAGTGCTATGTTCTCACTATGGTGGAAGCCACCCCTGGATGGCTAGAAACATATGCTGTGCCCCATGCCACTGCTCATAACACTGTTCTGGGTCTTGAAAAGCAAATATTGTGGTGCCACGGAACCCCAGAAAGGATCTAGTTGGACAATGGAACCGATTTCCAAAATAGCCTGATAGACACCTGGGCTAAGGAGTACTCGTGGGGTTGCCTTTCTCAAGGACCCCAGTGCACGTGGTGGATAATGCAGGCGGATGGACAAGTGAAGTGCATTCCACAAGGAAATTTGATTCTGCATGAGAACCGGCAGTAATTGGAACTGTGTGTTGTTAACAGTTATATTATGCTGCCTGTTACTACTTCTCCAGCTTAAGAATCAAAACCGCCCAGATCAATGAAGAACGAACCTCAGCACCCAGTGACTTCAGCAACACCAGCATTCTCACCGTGAATTGAATATGAACTGCACAAAGCATCCAAGATTGGAGCTCCGGAATCACATTGCACTGTTTCAACCCACCCTATAGGACTGATACTACTACTATTTTCATTTCTCAGGACCTACAGAGACTTGGGCATGATGTAGATGTTATGGCATAAGGGGTGGAATGGTGTCCTGGTTCCCCAGAAACAGACTCATGGGCCAGCCATGTAGGCAGGCCATGAGTAGCCCTGAGTCAGCTGAGAGTTCCAATCAAGGCAGCTGACTCACAGGTGTATCCCATACCACTTAATCATGCTCATTATAAAGGGAGGGAGCTCAGTGAGGGTGGAGTTCTTTATCTCCCTGAGGCTCCTCTCTTTTTGTTTTCCGTTCCTGCTGTTGCTATCGAGGACTGAGCTCAGTAGAATCCTCTCTACTGTATCATGATTGTTCTGTCAGTTTTGTTATTCTTTTAAATCTGTTTTCTACTTCAACTCATTGGCTTTCTCCCTTTTTTCCCTTATTCTCCTTCTGAACTGGGGAGGGAGCATCGGGTGATAGACTAACTGCTACAGTTCATCCCTGAGTAGTGGCTAAACGTAGACATTTAGACAGTTGCTCTATCACCCGATGACTCCTCCCCACCAGAGAAGGGGAATCAGGAAAAGGAAAGGAGACCCGTGGGTTGAAATGGAAACATATTTAATAAAGTAATAACAAAGAACTAACAGTTATCCCATTACTAATATGAAATCCAAAAGCCTGTACTCAGCCCATATAGTGGTTGCAAGCTGTCCATTCCCAGCAGCGAGTGCAGATGTCAAACACTGCAAGCACCACAGCTCCAGCAAGAGCAGGATGGTCACAGCAAATGGTAGAGTAGGCCTCAGGGGCATAGCAATGGACGAGACCCTCCAGGGACAGCGGCCGTTGAGGAAGAGATCCCTGCCTTGCAAGCTTTCTAATTTATAGTGAGAATGATATTTTATGGTTTGGAATACTTCTGTTGGCCAGCCTGGGTCAGCTGCCCTGACTTTTGCTCCTTCTGGCCTTAGCACCTGGCTAGCTTGAAACTGTTCATGACCTTGATTATTGTAGAAACCTGCATACCATGGCTGGTCATGAATTAAAACCAAGTGTCTTATTAACTTTGTTTTCACAGATTCAGGTGCTGCAGTCTTCTCAAAACTGCAGCTTTCCTGAACAGAAAATTGATTCTATAATTCTAGCCCTCCATCACCTCATCCAGATCATTGATAAAGATGTTAAAGAGGACTGGCCCCAATGCACCTTTCCTTCCTGGGATGAGGGGATTGAGTGCACCCTCAGTAAGCTTGCAGATGACACCAAGTTGGGTGGGAGTGTTGATCGGCCTGAGAGTAGCAAGGCTCTGCAGAGGGATCTGGACAGGATGGATCGATGGGCCGAGGCCAATTGTATGAAGTTCAATAAGGCCAAGTGCTGGATCCTGCACTTTGGTCACAACAACCTCATGGAACGCTACAGGCTTGGGGAAGAGTGGCTGGAAAGCTGCCTGGCAGAAAAGGACTTGGGGCTGCTGGTTGATGTGTAGACAAGGTACTGAGGCACATGGTTTCGTGGTCACTTGGCAGTGCTAGGTTAATGGTTGGACTTGATGATCTTAGAGGTCTTTTCCAACCAAGGCTATTCTATGATTCTATGAAATCAGAACAGCAGATCACTCCAGCAGCTCAAACACATCTCAGCTATCTAATGATGGACATATCCTTACCCTTATGACCCTTCAGTCTTATTATTCTTATTTTGTCCTCATAACCAGTATGTATGTAGTCTCTAACCTAAATATTTTATCCTACCATGAGCCCTGCAGGGTAGGAAAGCACCTCTGTCACAAACCAAGGATCACAGCAGCCTTGCAAGCCCAAGGGCACAGACCGGAGCTCACTGCTCCCTGCACCACAGGCTCCTTATCTGTTCGACAGTTCACATCTTCAGCACACATGTGGCATACCGTGGCACCAGAATACAAATGATTTCCCCCTGAACAACAACAGTTCAGGAGGTTTAATTTCTCCTTGTGTTGGACCTAAAAGGTCCATTTTAGGAACAAATCTAACTAGGACCATGTCATTCCTAATGACAACACCAAATCACATCCCCCCTAAAATCATCCATCTGTTTGCTGGGTATTCACATACTTCGAAATAGAGCATATTTCTTCTGACATAGCAACCACGAAGCAAGCAAACAGGTTATTACACATATTAAAATGCACACAACCCCCACGCTTTTAGGGAGCATTTGGGGCTTTTGATTGACCTTCTGGTCTCGGTTGTTTGATGGACACACCTGTGCATACAGATGGGAGTGCATCTCACTACCGAGCATCCTGCTGTTGCAGCCCCTGCAGCTCTTCCCAATCCCTCCAGGATTTTTTCACCCTGGTGAAGCAGTTTGGGATGGAGAGAGGCACCCTTCATTTACAAATGAAATGTCCTTCCTTTGTAAACAGGAACCCTGGAGAAGTCAAAAAGCTTCAGGGCACACACCTTGAGACCATGAAAAAACAAAACCCAGTTGGCAGGAGACCTCTACCAACTGTTGGAGACTTCATATCTGGCTGAACAAGCAAGCTGCCCCAAATCCAGTCTTTTATTATGTACTGCTTCACACCCCAATGCTTGAAAAGCTGCTTCAGCTGGACGTGCATCCCCAACCCAGGCTACAAGCTTCCAGTGAAAACCTCCAGTGTCCTCCAGCCCCTCTTCCACCCCACGCTGTGCCCTTCACCCACCTGTGAGACATGGGACTGTGTCTTCTCGCTCTCACCATCCCCCTCTGTTTTATCCATCAGCAGTCCCTGGACCTGGTACTCCAGAACGTAACTGTCAATGAAACGTTCCAGCTCCTCAGTCTCCTAAGAGTAGCTGCTCCCTGCCTCCGAGGAGGCCGATGCCACCAACAAGTTGTCCATCCCTTCAGGAGAGATGCCAAGAACAGAGTGAGCCTGAGAAAGCAAAACAAAAAAAAGACAAGAAATTATTTCCTAGTAATTATAAAAAGGTTAAAGAAACAGCAGCCAAAGCCTATCGGTTACCACAGGCAGGATACTTTTTGCTGTACATCTGCATTTCCAGTAACATTTATAATAATCCTAGGTGGTCACATTTAGAGATTCCATGTGTGCAAAAAAAGTCCCATCTCTGTAATATTCCTACATCTAAGGACAACAGACATTTTGCCTACCCTCTTTCTTCCTCCAAACTACTGAAAACCTCCAGACACAAGAGAAAAGCAAAATTAAAAAGTTTAATTTAAAAAACACCTGGCATTAGCTGTGCTGGATAAGGGTGATAAACTGGGGATGATGGACAAGGGTGTGTGGAAGAGGATAATAATTGAAAAGCTTCTCTAGGATGGCGGCAGTAAATGATGCTGAGTCAACTGCGCAACTGTAAATAGTCCAGCGAGGAGGTTTGCACATGGAGGTGAAACAGAGATCACACCAGAATCTATTTTTAAAACCACTCTCTCTGCAGGAGAATGGTTCTATAGCAGATATCGTGGCTTTATGTTGCTTTAAAGATAAAGCAGCCTCAGGATCCAAACTGACTCTGGGAAACTAGTACACAGCCGAGCCAAGACACAAACCTTCAGAGACGGGAGCCTGAATCACTAAATGTTCTGTATGTAGGTTTTTAGCATCTTATTGGCTAAAGTCAAAATACAGAGCAGAGGAGGAAGAGAAGGCTGTGAAAATGCAAAAAGACATATACAAATTAAGTCATTGGCTTTAAGGCTTGATTCAGCTACCCAAGCATCTCCACAGACCAGGTTATCCCTCCCTCCAGTTTCTGCTCCAGGAGCACAGCCATCTCCTAAGTATGTATATGTAGATTATGGCTAGCAGAATAAGAAGCCATTATCCAGGGGGCTTACATTGCAAACTATTATGATAGTCTTGTTTAGGGCGCAGATCATCAAGGAATTAAGTGTTCTGCTGCAAAAGAAAGCCAAATGCCTCTACATCGCCTGCCCCTTTCCAAAGCCAACACATGAGAAAAGATACACCACCCCACATACACCTCTTCAACCAATGCAAGAGACTGAACTCAAACCACTTTCATCTCCTCTGATCCATATAGCGAATTAAAAACCTTAACAAATCCTGCAGTTGTCCCTTAACCAGGGAATGAACACATAAGGATGACAACAGCTGACATACAGATCATCTGAAGGTGTGCATCTAATGAAGAAAAGCTGATGAAACTTCAAACGCAGCATTGCTAGTAAGAGTAGCTCTAATGATATTCAGGTGGATGATCCGGTGATCACTATGTGCAACTATTCAGTGCATTCACCCCAGATAACACACTACTTGGAATGCTTCCCAAAGTTGTTTTCCAGCAACAGACAAGACATCCCCTTCATGTCACTGGGACGTCACCTTCCCTGTCATAGAACAGGGCAGCTCCACAAACTACAACATCACCAGGGACAGAAATGAAAGGTACACTCCACAGGCAAGCAAAAGGCATAGAGAGGTCCTCCTGTGGTCTCCTGAGATGAAAACAGCATCAGGAAACCTTCACCCTAATGAAAGTGGCCATGAATGCTTCTTCAAGCAAGACTTGGGTTTACAGGACTCTGTCTACATTTAGCCAGTACCCAGGGCTAAACCGTAGCAGTTATCCTACAACTCAGTGCTCCCTCCTGAGATGAGAAGGGGAACTGGGGAAAAAAGCAAAAAGCCCCATGAGTTGGCTCTCATGGGGTTTCTCCCTTTTTTCCCTGATTCCACTTCTCAGCTGGGGAGGGGTCATCAGGTGGTAGAACAACTGCTACAGTTCAGTTCTGAATACAGGCTAAACGTAGACAGTTTATTTGGTGCCCAATGTGTGTTTGAACCTGGAATAAAATAGCTCATCTGGGTGAAGCCCAGGGCTGAAGTTGTAACAGATTTCACCGGATAACTCATCCACTCACTATGGTGATGAGGGCAGGATGATCCCTGGGTGGACTGCTTTATTATTTAGTTTTGGAATTACTTTTGGAAAACTGGCTAGCTTTACCACTGTTGCTTTTCGGATTTGTACAGTTTATTGCTTTTCACCGGGGGGTCAGAGTTGTTGCCCTGTTATGTTTCGTGGCATAAGGTTATGGTGTAATAAGTTAATTTGTAGTTACACCAATTTTTGATCTATATGCCATGGTGATGGGCAATATGACTCTGGAACACTCCTGGGATGCATCGACAACTGTGATTGGGTTATCGGGCTGTTTGAATATTTTTCAGTTTCTCGTCCTGCTAAAAATAAAACTATGGCATAGAGCTGGGTGCTCTGTGGCTGCTACACCCTCTGCCACGAGCCCTGGAGTCAGCTCGTCCCCTGCAGGAAGTAGTGCAGATAGTCAGACCCTGGTAGTGGATGGGGCAGCTGCCCCACGTACTCAGACAGTGCCAACCGCCCCTGTATATAAAAGGCAATACACAAGAAGAGCAGGTCGGGAAGAAGTCACTACTTGGTCTTTGTCTTTTAGTGACTTGTGAGATATCCGCAAAGACTATAGTGGTGATGAAGGCAAGCCCCTGGTTTCTTGGCTGCTTTGGTGCTGGGATAATGGAGCTGAGGGCTTAGAAGTGGAAGGCAATGAAGCTCAGCAGTTAGGACAGATAGCAAGGGATGTGAGCATTGATAAAGGTCTCTCAAGAGAAGCACGACCCCTCAGTTTTTGGGGGTGATTCCTACTGAGTGTGAAAAACAGGTATTCCTTTTGAGATGGTGTTGTGTACAGGCCAAGCAGGTGGATGACCATTGACAGAGGTGTGCAGGATCTGAGAGAAAGAGCTGTATGGGAGCCGATTTTTGCTACTGTGGATGACCCTCAGACATGAGTGGATCCAGATGCACTTAGAGTTACTGGACCCATGTGGCATAAGTGGGTGCTGAGTGTACTGCCAGCTTATGCCAATACATTGGTGTTATTTAGCTGGAAAGATGATGAGGCACAAACAACAGGTAATAGGGATGCTCAGTTGAGGCAGTATGCAGTTAATCTTTCTTCTTCCCCATGGGCTGGCATCTCTGCTGTGGAAACACCATCAGATAAATCCACAGCACCGCTCACTAAAGTTCTTGACAGGCTGTCCCAGGTGAAGGACAAGTTACACTTCCTGTCAGTGCCAACAAATGTTTCTGCCATGGAGAGAAAGTGCTCCCATGAAAGGTCTGTGTGAGAGAGACAGCGTACATCATGGGGGTACCCTGTGGTTCTTCTTAAGAGAACATGGAGAGGACATGAGAAAATGAGACAGAAAGCCTATGCCAGTTCTATAGGCACATGTCCCTGAACTGCAAAACAAAAAGACTGCAAGAGGAGGAC